>JAEIHY010003330.1:0-65882 GCA_018904565.1 Drosophila tsacasi
GACACCTATGTAAATCTTGGTTGGGCAAGTGCTGCTATTTTTTTTTTCGCAGCTGTATATGCGGCGGGCACCGCAAAGTATGCAACATTTATTTTTAATGCCCGCCAAACATTTTCAGTGCCCCATTTTCCACACACAACAAAATGGAGAACAGAAAAAATGTTGAAGAAAAGCCACCCCAGTGCAGAATCAGTGGCCACATAAAAGATATACATAAATGCACAATGTATGTATGTGTATATGCGGCAAATACATATATATATAAATTTTTACGCGTTTAGAATATCAATTTGGTGAATGCGATTTGGTCATAAATGCCAAAGGAACAACAATAAATTCATGGCCGGCAGTGCCACAGTGGTTATGCCCTTTATGTTGACATGTTTTCCTGCGGTTTTCAAGCGTTTTTTAACGCTGTTGTAATTTATTTTTTGCCTCTTTTTTTTGTAAAATTTAACCCCCCGTGTAATACTTTTTCATTGTTGCTGCAAGTGGACATGTTGCGGTTTTCGTGTTGTTTGTGGAAATGAAATTATGCGGTTGTTGCACAACTTTTAACCAAAGAACATGGAATGCGGCAACTAACGAGCAAAATTTTAATTGGTAAATTTAATGCCCGGCAAAAGAGACATTTTTGATTCACTTCGAGAAATTTTCAACCTAATTAAAATTGGGCGGTAACCAAAAAAAGCAAAAAGGAAGAAATGGGATCTGCATTAGGAGCTGCTGCATCTCCTACAGTGCTCTTTGACAGTTTTCCGTTTCCATTTTCCCCTGCTATGGCCGCCATTTCTATTGCTTTTTATGCTCCCGCACAGTTTACAACAAAGCAATTTCCGCAGACGACACTCTTCGCTCAAAAAGAGAAAAACAGAGAGAGAGAAAAGCGGGAAAATTTCTTCTCTGTAACTGCGACTTTTTCGCAGTTTTTTTTCCTCCTTTTTTATTCCGTGGCACTTAAAAAATTTACAAAGTGCTTTGTGAAGGAGACCAAAACGCTTCAACGCTCCCGGGGCTGCCGCTGCTGGCAATGAAGTGCAAATTGCAGTGCAAAGTGTCCTGCCGCCCACCTCCTACCCCTCCTCTATCTGCATAAAGGAGGCGCCTCCCTAACGCTTAGCATTTCTTCCTGTCTCTCTTTCGTTCGTCGCAACTTTTGCTTATTTGTCACACGAATTTTGTCAACTTTTTTATTCAGCGGCGAGGAAGTCACTTGCAGTTGTTACCGCGACAACTCCCACTTGCATTTCCCCGTCTCAGTCTCGCTTGTATCTCACTTTCTGGGTGTTTGGCAAACTTTTCGCTGCCACGCCTAGACATTTTTGTCTCGCCACTGGTCTGCCGCCGCCCCCCCCCCTTGTACATAGTTTTAATTGTTTCCAGTTCTTGTTGGTCGCGCTTTCTCAAGTGGCCCTCAGAAGTATGCAGGCGTTTTTTCTCCCCAAAGTTGCGGAGACTGCAGTCCAAAAAAGTATCTGCATATTTTATATATATGTACATATTTTTGGTTTCCTGAGTGTATCTGTTTCTATTTTAATTAGGATTTAAGATTGACCATCCGACTTAAAGGCCCAAACTGCAATGGACCATCCGGCTCGAAGGACCAAGCTGCATTGGACGATCTTAACAGGTCTTAATTGGGTGTTTTTTAATTTTTAGATATCTTTGATTTGATTAGATTATATAAGAGTCGTTTCTTGGAGAGAAGAATGTTATTTATTTAAGCAGTGAGATAAATATATTTGTTAAGATAAATTTTGTTTATTAAGTTGGGGTTATACTTTGTAATTGTTTTAATTTTATTGATTGTTTGATTTAAATCTGAATATCAAAATCAATCTAGGTTCTCTATACATACAATCAGAATAACCTTACACTAATAAACTAGTTCAAAACTCTCAGATTGGTCAGGATTTTCAGTTGACAAGTTTTATTTTTCGGAGTTGCTGCAATCGAAACAATCCATTCAATTGACATAAATAAAAAGCGGCACATTCGGTGCTGTTGTCCTGCCATTTTTATCTCACTTGTGCCACACTCTCTTTGCACTTCGAAAGCGAGACACAATAAATGGCGTGAGTGGAAATCGGCCCAAAGCAAACATACAATATAAATAAATGCTATTGACAATTAATTTCTGGCTCGCAATCAATTTGTGTTATTTATTGTGTGTGTGCCATACATAGTTCCATATCGCCGTCCGTCCCGACTGGGGACTTTAAAAAATTTAAGTCGACAAAGAGAGCCAGGGAGCTAGGTCGTCGTGCCGTCAGAGAATCTCATATTTCACTTTTCCAGCATGGTCTATCATTTTGTTAGCGGAAATTTGCTCATACACACACGAGCTCCAGGTCCAGAGGAAAATAATAATAAAAAAAAGGAAAAGGGAAGGTTAAATTGTAATATTTCGTCACCTTTTCTAGAAGTCCGGGGCCAAAAAGGCAAAGGCTCTGCATAATTTAGCAGGCAGCAGGCAGCAGACAGCAGACAGTGAAGCGAGCCCCGTAATGTATGCTATGCTCCAAAAGAAGGCACAAAAACACACACCAAAACAGACACACACACACTCACAGCAAGTGCTATTACCATAACATACACACACACACATACGTGGAAAGCATTGCCGGAAGTCACTTTAACGATGCGCGAGTAAGTAATAACAACGAACAAAACGCCGACGGAGCGCAGGAGGATGAAGAACGAGAAGAAAAAGGGCGGTGGAGGAGGACGAATCAACGAAAACTCAGACAGGAAGGACCCCAAAGGGGCCAGTGAAAGACTGAGGTAGAAGGACATGAAGTACGGCCAACAAAATGGTTCACATTTGTCCTGCACAGCAAAGAATGAATAGGAACTCTAGGATTTAACAATACCAATGTATGTATATCTAAGTTCCTCTTTTTAAAGATCAATATCAATATTAAATTATTTTGTATAATTGAAAATAAAATTATTTTCAATGATATACTACACCTATATTTTTCTAAGTGCATATGTGTGTGTAAATTGTTAAAGTTCGCTGTAACGCTAGACAAACAGCAAGGCGACGGTGGGCAACATCCTGTCCCTTCCATCTTTCAAATGCTGGCGCACAAAACTGGAGCCAGGTAACGAAGTTCAGCTCCCCATTTTTCTTTTTTATTTTCCTTTTTTTGTGGACCCGTTGGCAGTGGCTGAGATTGCCGGCAAACAGCCAGGTAGCTGGTCATGTGCAATTCAGCTAGATTGCCGATGGCCAAGTTTGCTAGGAAACAGAGCAGTGATGGGAAATCCTTGTTGGAATTAACCATGATTTGGTTAAACCAGATGCATTCAAGGGGACTTAAGTATAAGTGGTTTTAATTGGTTAATGAAAATGCTTTAATTATAATTTAATAATACAAGACATATAAATCATAAAAAATAAAGCCTTCATCGTAGCATAATCCATGTATTTTTTGTTTTTAAAAATTTTTTTCCTGAAATTTTCGCTTGAATGCCAAGTCATGGCTGGACCTAGGTAAAGCGAGATATCGAGGAAAACATAAGAGAACACGGAGAGAGATTGGAGAATATCCACAGGGGGATTTCGGATTGTTTACTCAGGCAGCAGCAGTAGCTGCAGGAAAAGCAAGTAAGGAAGGTACAGTGAAGGAAAATACGCAAAGGGAAAAAAGAAAATGCAATTGCAATCGGATCGCTTCGATGTTTGCCATATCTGAGGAGTACACACGCAGACGCTGTTTGCTTTTGGTTCTGGTGTTTAGGCAAATGTTTGTTGTGATCCAACAGGATGGAAAAACGGGTTGGAAACCTGGGGAAAACGCAGTGTGAGAGTTCAGGGATCTAGAGACAGAAAACTGCCGACTGTTGGCATTTATGATGCTCAAGTGAAATTATGAGTCGTTGAGTAGACAACTCTGACAAGGACAACGGACGCGGACGATGATGGAGCAGGATGCAGGACGCATGAAGCAGGACGAGTAACTGTACAGGGAATGGCAATAGGGAGCTGCTAGTGCACAGGGAAAACACAGAACTGGGATCAAAAGGAGGTAGCAGCAACACGAGCGTTGAAGACGATGACGTGAATGTCCACGATGGATTTGAGGATGCACTTAACGAAATATATTTTAAATGTAACAGGTAACCAGGCTTGGGGACCATAAGAAACCCTTTTAAATCTAAATAAAGCTGATATTAGATATCCCTAAGTATTCTTTAATACAAAATATCACATAAACAATTCTAAGCACAAGGTAAATTATCCCGATTTTTGGTTCAGTGTCGCTGCTGTAACCTGTCATATGCATATCTACCGGGATGGCGGGCACCTAGAACAGGTAACTGTAGGGCGAGTGCAGGACGAGACTGACAACTGGAATTGCCAGGAGGTGAACGTGGGCCAAGAAATGAGAAAATATAACAGGCAGACAGCCGGCTAGGCTAGGGGGACGTAACGTAACAAATGTTGCCAGCCAACAGGCGTGCACGATGGGTTTTTCCAAAGGTGGGTTTTCTTTCTTTCGCCTTTAGATGAAGAGAAATGTGCAGCTTATAAAATGCGAAACGCAGTGAGAACGAACGAAAGTCACTGGGTTGCATGGGTATTTTCTTTTTATTGTTCTTGCTTTTGTCTCAAATGTGTGTGTGTGTGTGTTTGTGTGTGTGTGTGTGGGAAAGGCCTTGAGAAATGTTTACCGTAAGCTCAGACCCAGAATCACCTTCCATTTTCCATTTTCCACCACTGCTCCACTGCTCTCACATTGTCTACCTTATTCTTGATGAAACGGAAATTGTCATTTTCTTGCTAATATTTTTACTTCTCGAGAAATGTAATCAAACTGAAAATATAAGCATTTATCTGTTGTTGATTTTCTTGGGTAGAAGGGAAGGGCGGAGTGATTTGCAAAGCAAAATTACAAAAGGAATTCATTACAAACAAATATTACATTTTTCACAGAGACAACACTGCGTATGCTTAATTTTTCTTAATTTCAAGCAGAGCAATGAGTTGTTGGTTGGTTTTATGGAATCTTTAAAACGTAAAAACCAGGATAATACTTTTTATTTTTAGTATGAGAGATGCATCAACGTTGGCCAACATTGCAATGGAATCGGGTTCTTAGTCCCAGACACGTTCCAAAGCATCATTTCTGGCGTTTGTCATAACATAGACCTGTATCTGAGCCTGGTTCTCAGTTGCAGGCAGAAAAAAAGCTAACGTAAAGGGTGTTTGTTCTCCTTACCTTCTGTTTTTTTTTTTTTTTACTTTGTTTTATCAAGGAAGAGAAAAAACAACGACAAAAAATTTGGTACAAAAAATGGCTAACCGAAACTGAAACCTTTTGTGCCATCGAAAACTGTTCTGCGGTTGCTCACCCTCCTCGGAGTGCTCTGGACTAGGACTAGAGTCCAAAAAGTCCACAGTCTAGACATTGCCATTTCCGTTTAACGTGACTGTGTTTTCAGGAAGGCAAAAATGGAAGGCGGAGTGAAAACAAGGCGACGGCTTCCATTATCATCATTTTCGCCTTTAATTTGCGCGGCTTTTGCTCACTTTTGGCTCTTGTCCTCACCTTACTTTTTTTTTTGGTTCTCCCAGCAGCCATTTGCATATTGATAAACAAAAAAAAAAGGACTAAAAAGGGTTGCCATTTTTTCAGAAGTGTGTCTTGTGTTCACCGTTTGTTATAGCAAACAAAAAAATACGCTATTTATTAATGTTATTTTTCCTTTGCCTTTCATATTTTCGCTTTGTTTACCTATATCGCTGTCGCTCTGGGCTAATTCACTTAGTCGCTCGCTGGGTCTGGCCTAAAAGGTTTTCCAACCACAAAATCCAGGCTCATATACAAACTCTCCCCTGTTCGCTGTCCGTTTTTATTTATTTTTAGTTTATCTCTACAGCCTCGCCCACGGTGTACTTTTTGTTTATGACGTGTCAATGATATGAATTTAATCGATAAGCCACGCGAGAACGGAAACTGGTAAAAACCGCAGCAAAGCCGGCAGCAAACGATAAGCTTCTCATCCTCTGAACTTGCCTCTCCCAAATGTACGGCCAGCATGTGTGCTGTGCAGTGGCTTTTTTAACCATTTCGAAATATGGTGAAAACAATTAATAATTTAATCAAACTACAAATGTATTGTTGCAACTAAAATGCAAAAACAAACTGATGAAATAAATATGAAGAGGATGTACGCTTAGATTTCGGTAATCATTTGTTGGTATGATTTTAGCTAAGCGATTATGTCGGGATCTAGGAACAGGATCAGTCTGAAAGTTTGACTGTTTCAAGGTTGTGACTTTAACTTTCGGAAATAATATGGTTTACCAGCGTGTTCAGGTGTTTGGCGTTAATAATACAGATTATTTGAGTTGATATGTTGCAAGGAAATACTTGAAAATTCAATTTCATGAGCTTTAAAAATATTTGCTTAGTAAGTATTAACTTAAAAAAAAAGGTATGTGAATTTCATTGGTTATTTCGTATATAATTTATTAAGATAAATACCAATCTAAAATATATTTACAAAAACCTCTTGTTTCTGACCTGCGGTTAATTCATCACTCGAATGGCTAACCCCCTGGCTGGCTCTGAATGCATCCCGAAAAAAACATATAATATTATTGGCGATTTTTGCAATGTTTACCAAGTTGCAATGCCCGCCAGAGTGACAGAACGAGCTAGTGAGCGACCCAGAAGGGCAACAGTGGAGCGGAAGGGATATCGAGTGAAAACAAATTCAATTGCAAATTGAATTTTTATTGAATGTTGGCGGCGGCGTCGCTTGCTAAAACAAAAACACAAACAAAAAAGAAACCCAAAAAATAAAGAAAGAATCCCGCTCGGTGCCAGGCATCGACGGTGGCTTGTTCTCGATTTGTGTTTTGCAATTTTTGCTTTTTAGTTTGAACTTTTTTTTTGTTCTGCTTCTTTGACATTTTTGTAATTTTTTTTCTCCTTTTTTGCCGAGTTGCCTATGCTCATATGAAAGTTGTGCTGTTCCTGCTGCTGCTGCTGTTGTCCGCTGTCTGGGCTTTCCCCCAAAGTCAATACCAGGAAATTCAATTTTCCCAGGCAAACTAAAGTCTGGGAAAGTTTCTTCCTTTGCCACTTTATGGTGTTGTTCCTTCAACCCCCGTTCTGCATATTTTATATATGGGTGAAGTGAGGAATCTCTCTTGGCTGGAAAATCTAATATGCAAGCTCAGGCTCGAAGCGGGTTTCATGCCTACAGATGGAAAAGAGAACTTTGCAATATGTTCTGCTCAATATATATAGATATATATATACGTATGTATATGGAGTAGTAGTGGCCTTCCTCTGGCCTTATCAAAGACACATTTTGTTCATTGTTTTTATCGGGCGACACAGGAAATGTTATAGAAATTTTGCGCTTATCAGGGCAAATACACAAGCACAACCCAACGACACAAAGGCACTTTTAGCCCGACACATTTTCCAACTGCGATGTTGACGAGTTTTGTGTTTTTTTATAATTAAAAGCGAGACGAGTTTGATAAATAAAAAGCAAGAGCAAGTAATTGTTGTTCATATAGGAAATATACAAAAAGGTCTTCAGGGAACTTAGCTGCCTGATGATTCTGTGTCCGTACTGCTGTTGACTTTTTCAGTTTAAAAGGAGATTCAACTTACCTGGAAATAGAAAAAAGAGTAATTAAGTTAGTTATTTTTTAAGAAATTAAACATATAAGACACCCCTATATGTTTAACTTTAAAAGACAAAAGTAAATACCATTCAAAAAATATGATTAAATAATTTAATAACTCAATTAAATAGTAATTAGCTTGGCCAGAAGGAAATGGACCTTGCGTTAAAATAAAGCCCACCGGGAAGCCCTAGAACGTAATAAAATAATGCCCCTTTTAAGTACCGCATCCAACGAAGATGCCATGGCCAACTCCTAATGAAAAAATAATTAAAAGCAATGACAATTTGCTTTTATTTTCTGCCTTTCTGCGGGGGCAGCTCTCCATCCAAATGGGCCAGACACAGAGCGAGACTGCTGGGACACAAATCCCCAAACACGTCGCTCACATTTCAATTTACGCATGAAAATGTCATTTCCGACAAGACCAAATTTGCATGCAGGAATCCGGGCTAAAAAGGGGGCGGCGGCATTGCGAAAAAAACGAGGCTATCCTCTCATCTTAGACACGCCCCCTTTCCTCCCTTCCTCCCTCTCTCTCACAGCTTTACGCACGCCAGCAAAAAAGTGTAATAAAATTAAGAATTCCAAGCTGCCGTGACAAATATTTTTCTTCTTCATGTTTTCCACGTTTTCTTCTCCTCTTTTTTTTTGTACTCTACGCAATGAATGGGAAATGGACAAGCGTGGAAAAACGAGGGGGGGGGGGGTTTCAGCGGAAATGGAGAAAAAAATAAAGGGGGGGAGGACAGGGAACGAGCAAATGAGTGACAGGCTTCGACAAGGAGGAGGAGGAATGGGAAAACAGTGACGTTGAGTGCCAATTTCGAGCTGGAGAACCAGCATCCATGCCATTCCTTTCCATTCCCTCATAGTTACACAATCACCACCACCCATGGTGAGAGTATATTAAGCCATAAAATTAGTGCGACCCTGGGTTGTCAAGGGCGCGGGTGAGGGGGGAGTAGAAATGAGCAAAAAGGGGGTCGCTACGTGCGTCGCATTATAGGACAACAACAACAACAACAACAGCAGCCGAAGAAGCAGTCTAGCTCCAGTTGAAATTTGTTTATTTTGATGATATATCGCATAATTAGGAAGAAAGAAAGAAAAAACATGAGAGGAAATAATAATCTATTGAGATGATGTCTGTATAAGGGTGGCCTTATGCGGAAGCTAATCCAGCTTTAACTCGAGTGAGTGGAGTTTGCCTTTAATAAGAACCAGCATTATATTATATTATATTACTTTAATTTAAAGAGAAAATAAGTTAAATAAAGCCAAAAATTTAATAACTGAAGTTAAAGTCACACCAACTTCACTTTCTCCAAACCCACACAATTTCCCTTTCTAACCTCATTAAGCCACTCTCCGTTACTAATACCCTTTTAATTGGCCTCAAATTTCTCGGGATCCTTTTGAGATGGAAATCTGAAAAAGCTGCAACGCAACCCTCATCACAGTGGCAACTGATTAGAATACCAATAACAAGGCGGTTCGGTGTTTCTGTCAAAATAACAAACGAAAAGCAGTTGAAGATGCTCGCCCATCAAGATGATATACACCCCAAAACACACACACATTGAGCGCCTAATCCAGTGATAAGCATCTCACTGGCAGACATCAGTCAGCTCGTCGAAAATCATCAAATTAGTATGCAAAAGACATGGGGCCAGATGGTCGGCGTTGTTCTTGCGACTTTACGAGATGCCACTGAGATGCTTGACAACGAGATGGAAAATAAATGAGTTTTGTTATCATAATCACGAAATTATGAGCACTGCTTCTGAATAACTTGCAGGAGAAATTGTTAAGGGGCAGGGGATGATTATGAGATGTAGAGCCAGAAGAAATGTTAATCAGGTCAGATCATTTTTGGCCTGATGATGATGATGCAACAAACAAGACGCGAAAAGATGGCAGAGACAAACATGGCCAGAAGAGAGCAGAACTGAACAGAACCGAACACAGCCCACACAGCATTTGTCAATTTAAATGAGACGTAAACACTTTTCGCCAATTTTTATGATTAATTAAGTGTCCACATTAATTGCAGTCGAACATGAAGCTGCACAAGCAACATCAGAAGGAGGCGGCTGCTTCGGTGAAGGCGACATGGCCCCAACAATTTGATGCCAGGAAAAGAGGCACCGAAACAAATTGCAAAGCAATCGCAGGCAGCGGCATCTGTTTTACAAGAAATATAGATGTTGGAGCTATATCTGTTAGTGCGTATAAATTATGGCCCAATCTATATCTGGCCATTTTCAGGTAGCCTTTAGCTATACGTTCACCTTCCTCGGTGGATGCTGCCGCTGCTCTGAGCCTGATTAACTGAACGAAATGGCAAGACAATAATAAATTACGAAAAATTTATACGGCCACGTTCGGAGCATATTAATAGGGTCAGAGAGACAGAGAGCAGCATATAAAAAGGCAACCAAAAACATCAAAAACTAATGAAAAGAAGAGCAAAAAATAAACAGAAAATCTGGGAAGAATAAATAAACATGACAGATGGAATCGAGAAGGAGAAGGATGGACGCAAAAGTTAATAAAAATGTTATTAACTGAAAGTGTAATGTTGTTTGGAATCATCAGCGTTATTATGCTGGCCATTAATAAAGGCTGTCGAAAGGGACTACATGAAATGAAATGAAATCATGACTGCTACAGCTTGCTTTTTTATGTTTGTCAGGACGACGTCAAGACAGAATTTAATCAATTTGGGTTTGTGGGATTTACAACCAAATTTATGTCTGAATGTGAAAAAACTGTGGACTGTGTAATATAATGTATTATTTCAGTCCCGAATTAGACCAAATTTGTATATATTTAATATATTTAGGAATTAACAATGCAGATACATCAGGATTTGGCTAGAAGAATATGAAAAATCAGGGGAGCCCCATAGCAAAATGACAGCTGCAGTACGGTAAATGTTTCGAAAAATGCCCAATCGGGGGGAACAAACCAACAACAGCAGCAGTTGCCATTTGCCGCTCATAATTTATGACAATTATTATTGCATTATATGATATATTAGAGGAGCGAAGTCTAGCAGAGAGATTGATGCAGATACAGATACAGATACAGATACAGTGAGAGCGAGGTGACTCGGCTTAATTATAATTAGAAATAAAATTGCTCATGACTGCAATAAATGTTTCAATTATTTATAATCTTTATGCCTGTGTATTGGGGACGTTAGAAAGTCTGTCTGTGTAAGCATTGCGCCGTTAAATTATGCTCAATTTTCTTCCAATAAAAGTTGTGTAAATTATAGAAAAACAACTGACTTTTATTTGTGGCATAAATCATGTTAATTAGCCGCAGCGATCGCGCGAGATATAAAGTCCTCTCCACCACTCTCAGCGGATTTATAAGGGCAACTCCATTAGCATTTCGGGCTGGAACAATTAAAGTGCCTAAAACTTTTAATGATGGACAATTTATTAAGTGCCTTGCCTCGCCCCTTGAAATAAACCAAATCTCTTCCTCTCGAATCAATCCATTTGCTTGCTTACGGATCCCATAAATAAGTTCTGCACAAATTTATCTTTCAAGAGCAAACAAAAACAATTTGAGCAACTATTTACAAACATTAGCAGGAGAGCTGGAAGGTAATGGTTTGAACATTTGTTGATTTGTGAGTCTTCCTCCTCATCCTCTTCCTTCTCCATACCCAAAAACCACGCTAAATGTACATATACCAAGTTTGTCTGAACAGATTTTGCGGTGTGTGTGTGTGTGTGTACGTTGTTCAACGCAAATTACGCAAAAATTTAATTGCAATTAAATTGAAATTATATCAGTAATTATGCATATGAAAGTAGTAAACAAATAGCAACACAATAATTACGCGTTGGTAAACAAAAGTGATTGGGGTTCAGGCAACACAGCAAAAACCGTCTATGGAAATAGCCAGAAAATATTGTTTGGAAATCCGGGCAGAGTGTAAACAAAATTGCTGAACCAAAAAGTCGGCAAACGGAATTTGTATGAACAGAGTTGGTAAATACGCAGGAATAGTAGTTTAAGAGTTGTACAAGTTGGGAATTTATTGAATTTTTCTTTTGGTTCTGTTAGTTTAAGCTGCGAATGGCCTAAATGAAAGTAGTTATTTGTGTATTTAGTTCGCTAGTAATTTACATTTTTAATAAAACCACAAACAAATTAAAAAATATTACCCATTACCCGTGTGAAAAATTAAAATGTTAACTGTTGTTAATAAACCAAATAAACAGTTCAAGACGTAAATCAATGAAATTAGTTTCCCAAAATGTTTCAATAAACATGAGAAATTTCAAATTTCTCTCTGGCATCTGTGAAAAGATGAGCCTTAGGTTTTAGTTTGCTTTTCAGTATAACGACGTCACATATAAATTGCCAAGTAAATACCGACAGCCACACCCATCAAATTAATCAAACAGCTGGCTTGGGGAAAGGAAAAAGGAAAAACTAACCGCTAAAACAACAAAAACAAGATTTTAATTTTTGGCACACACTTTGCTGCTAGCCACCGCAACTAACGACAATGAACGCCGAAGCGATGCGCAGCGAAAATGCTAATTAATGTGATTATGTGGCCATTTAATGTTTGAACAATTGTTTAACGATTAGTCAGGCGTGAGCGAAAAATACCGGGTAGAGAAATCATGACAATGGCGAAGACACATGTTTGTCACAGAGGAAAGTAGAACCAGAAGACGGAAAAAAGGGGCAGCCCACTGATACAGGGTGCCGACTTGATGATTAATTGTTGTGCCAGGGAACAAAAAAAGAAAAAAAAAAAGAAAGTGCAGAGGAAATCTCTGGCAATTTAATGCCAAAAAGTTTACATCGCAAAAATTACACATACGCCCCATGGGGCTCTTACAAGCAGATTGAAAGTTTGCCTTCTGCAACAAGATTATTTTCTATGCTCTTAAAGAGGGTATTTTTGTATGGTTATGAAGATGGTTAGCAAGGTCCTAGGTTTTACATGTATTTAAAGTCTTCTAAGGAATTCTGAATCCGCCTTTTTCTTTCTAACTGGTTATAAATAAAGTCTGAAAGATGAGTTAATGGTAGTCCTAGTTAATATTATATATTTACATTTCTTTAAAGTTTTCTAAAGTCCCCTTTTAGTTATGTTTCTGTACATTTTGCTAAGCTTTTTCACATTAAACTTGCTTAATTATTAGTATAACCGAGTTTAATGCTGATTTTAAGGATATCACTAAATTTATATGTATTTTAAGTCTTTTAAACAAAAATTATAATTTATCTTTTGATTGTGTTTCTTTAAACTTATTATAAATAATGTTCCAACTGAGCTTAAAAATATACAACAAAAATGTGAACAAATTAGAATATTAAATTATACAAATAATTTCCCGTTAAAGTATGTCCATAAATAATGACAACTCGTATGGGAGCCTGCAAGGGTATATGAACTACGGCTCTTGGAATCCGTGTCCCAACTCAATTTTTCTTCTGATTTATTTTTCCAAGCTGCTAGAGGTGTTGAAAGTGCGGCAAGTTACGCACATTTGCACCTCCTAACTACCCAGGCAAAAAAAAAAAAAGAATAGAAAAGAATAAAATTGTATGGGGGTGAAAAAAAAGCGGCGAGCCAAGTTTCCTCTTATCCCCAGAATGGCAACCCGTTAAACAGCCGCAGCCGCTGCCAGAGAGAAGGTTGGCCAAATGTTTTCACTGATAAGCACAGACACGCCTCGAAAGAGGGGACCAAACTCCTGGCACTTCACCCATCATACCACCCACTTTTTTCCGCTGGAAAAACCACCTGCCCGGGCAGAAAGGCTAAACTGACAGCTATAGAGACATTAATGTGACGAGGGTTCTGGGGTTTGGGGTTTGTTCGCACGAGAAAAAGTTGCAGCATCGCGCCAAGCAAATCAGTTCATGCCGGTGCAAAAAAAAAAGAGGAAAAATCTGTGCAAGCACACACAGTTACACACAGTTCCATACAGTTCCCTTTCTTTATTTTCTAGCCCGTCTAGCCAGGGCGGTAGCTGGATGGTTATATGATACGTCAGGTACGTACGTTCACGGGGCAACTTAAAGTCGCACGGATTTATCTCACAGCAAATGGAGCAAATAGCTTCTGGTACTGTGATAAAATGCTAAGCTGCCCTGTCCTCTAACTTTTTATATAGCTGCAACAATGTTTATTCTTTCTGCTGGAAAATTTTTAGATATACCAAGATATTAGATAGATATAAATAGAAAATAACGAATAAAGTTAGCTGTAAAAATTAAACAATAAAACCTTTTTCAAAGGGAAATTCCGTACCTTATTTCTATAACTAGTTATCCTATCAATATACAAATATATACTTTCTGATTCATTTGCATTATAGCGTATATTTCATATGTATTTTGTGCCGCATAATACCCAGAACTTGTTTTCTCTGTCGCATAAATAGCACTAGACCGAATTGTCTGTGGTTTGGTTTGGTTTGGGTAAATATGTTTACCCAGCAATTGGCGCTGACATTGCGGCAAAGATAAAGAAAACTCAGCTGGCGGGAGGAGTGCGACGAATGGTGTGATAACAATGTTTGTCAATTGCGGCTACACACACAGAAATAACACTCGACTTCGTTCCACTCTCTCTCTCTCTGCCGACCCTCCTTCAATACAATATTCAGAAATTAACTTTTGCTGTTGAAAGATTTTCACTCAGAGATTTCCTGCTCGAAAACTTTCTATGCTAGCTCTGAAGAGCTCTTCAATTATGGAATTGTCCCGGAAAAAAGGTAAACAGCAACATGACATTTGTGGGTGATAAAAAAAAAAAATATAGGAAAGAAAAACGAACGATGGAAATAGTAGAGGGCCCTCTAATTGATTTTGAAGAGATATCGCCTGACAATGGCAATCAATTGTCATTATGTTGGCCCCCGACCGGAGGCTAATTGAAAGTTGTCGGTGCTCTGTGACAAAATAATCAATCGATCTTTAAAAGAGCAGAGCGGAAAGGGCAGAAAAGGGCACACACAGTCCCCGTCATAAATAATTCAACATTTACAAGATACTCTGTGTTTCAAATGGGAAAAAAAGAAAACAAAACGAAAAGAGAGCCGGAAAACCGTATGAAATATATTCACGAGATGTGCCACCAAAATCAGGGTAATCCTTCAGCAGTCACCACACAAGGACTCTTTGGACCACCCTCGCCGGATACTTTAATTCCACACACACACAGACAGATATATCGGAGGATGGATATATATATTAAATTTCGATTTTGCAACCCAACAACCCAACACAAACGCTTTGGGAGCGTGAGCACGTGCGCTAACCTTTGACATATGAGCATGGCGAAACCATCAAACATATTTTATGTATTAAGGATATGCGAGACGACAACAACGACGACGGCGACCCTTCGCCATCTCTTTCACCGAACAGACAAGCAATAAACTCCGGACTAACATATATGTGTATGCTGCAAAATATATATAAAAAACACGTTAACCAAAATAAGTTCGCAAGGGTGAAGGAGAGAGCCTGCTAACAAGAAATCACGTTACATGACTGCAAGGACACACAGGACACACGGAGAGTCTCTTCTCTCTGTCTCTCTGGGGAAATCAAAACAGATCAAAATGTCATCTTTAAGAGCTTAAATTTGTATGGAATCGCCGTCTGGCAAAACCCCACCAAACCAAGCAACGTAAACAAAGGTATTTTCGCACATTACCCGATGCTTTCCCACACAAAATATCATCTAGGACTACGAGGGTACCTTTTTAGTGCTTATTATACCAAAGTGTTTACCTGATTTGGTTGACTGATTTGTCCTGAATCACTCATAAAATTTAATGGATTTAGGATAGTGAGTATTAACTGTGGAATACTTTGGGGTTCTGGCAGTGAATTGAGGTTTTTCTAGGATGAATTTGGTAAAAACTCACAAAGTTATCTACCAATTTGGATATATAAAGCTCCTCAGGTTAACAAGGTTTGTATACCAAATAAAAAGTTAGCTTGTTTTCCTCGTATTATGAATCCTTTTTTACCAAATAATCTCTTTGTATAACGAAGATACTTCGTTTTAAACCGCTTTGGCAGGTTGCAAGCAAATGAACGAAACGAAACCGTGTTAACAGCCATAAAAAGACAGTTCAATGTATCAATTCAATTTCATATGGCCAAGAAAAAGCAAAGACAACTTCATTGGCTGTTGAACACAAAATTTATACAAAAATCGATAAAAAAAAGAGTGACAAAAAGAGGGGTAAAGGCGGTTAGAAAGAAGAGATTCAAAGGCCACCAAAGACTCAATAAACACATCGTAAATGGATGTGAATGCAACGCGAAGAGGACCGAACAAACGAATCTGAATTGAATGAGTGAAATTTTATATGTCTCTGAACTCTCCTCCCTCGCTTTTTAGTCGCATCTCTTTCCACCATTGAATCTCCCCTCGACTCGACTGCATCACGCCCGTTCACTTAACAATAATAAGCCAAAAGCAAATGCTGTGATTTCAGAATCCCAGAGATCCCTCTTACTCGCTCTCTGTCTGCTCCCCTTGGTTGACCACCCTCTTTTCAGACCGGACGCACATCATCATCATTCTCCATCCTATGTGGAGAGGGTGACAAAACCTAATAAAATTTAATTAAACTCAATCAAAATCCATTTAAGGCGGCACAAAACAGAAAAAATAAACGAGGATGGCCACTGAAAGAAATACGAGAGGGGAAGAGGGACCACGGACTGACCACTCATGGCATTATACTTTGCATACGGCCACACTAATTGAATGCTACTTGTTTTTTGCAATTCTGCAAACGGAAATGATGTCAGCACCTGATATGAAAAGATTCATCAAGCTTACAAAAAGAATTTAATTAAAACATCAGCTATCAATCGTTGAAGATGCAAAGCATTCAAAATATCACAGAACACAACTGTACTTTGAGCTACTCAGTCGTTGGTAATTACGGTTACACTAATTAAATAATTTTTTTGTTTTTAATTTTTGTCAACAGAAATGAACTCAGAACTAGGAAAAGATTTATTATAGTTGCAAAGGAATTTAATAGAAAACAGAACCTTTCTATCGTTAAAGATGCTACACATTCACAAGAACTATTACCGATCACAACTGTACCTGAGCAAGCTGATTAAGGCTACTTTGCTGCAGTTAAACGGTAACATTTTCAAGTAGACTGAAGCTAACTTAAACTGATAATTCTTATACCTGAGACTGAGTTACATAGAGCAGAGCTGATTAACTCTCAAAAGAACTGTGGACATGACAAGCTGCATTCAATTAAAATTGACAATTGTCTACAGCAAATCAATGGGTAGCCTAATGATGAAGCTCTGTATCCATCTCTCACCCCGGTTTCAGACTCAGTCTCAGTCCCCCTTTATAACCCATTTAACCCTTGAGTGGGTGAATGGGTGACAGGCGACAACAATGTCGACCAATTTGAATTCAAAACGTTGCCTCTGTTTGGTTGGGTTAATTCAATTTATCAGCTGAGCCCCACAAAACGATGAATATGAGATGTGAGCTTGTTAGGTTGAGAGCTTCAGAGAGGTTCAGAGGAACCCAAGAGAGGGGGATCAAAAGGTCAATTTATGCGGCCAAACGCACTCATAAATACTAGAGACGGGAAATATTGGCCAAATTAGATCGTTGTATTTCAGTCAATTCCATTTTGAATGACTTCCTTCCTACAAAATGAAATCCAATTACGACAAATTCCATTCTGTTTGTCATTAAAAAGCCTCAAAATTCTCCAGACTCTCATCTGTGTATATATATATAAATACACACACACACTTGGGCATTTTCAAAAATATATATCTCGTAATTTTCAACAATGTGTAAATTGCCTGCCATGCAAGCCAAATAGAAAATATTTGTCTATCATCAAAATCTAAACAGAAGAAAAAGAAATTGGCCGAAATAAAAATCCAAAAAATTTTCTCTATAGCAAAATATGAGGAAAAATGAATACACATATGCAGCGGAAAGAGTGGAAAAAATTGTGAAAATATTCTTCCAAATTAAAAATAAATTTTTACCTCAGCCCCGAGGAGCACGAGCAGCGAACTGGCCGGCGTGCAGGTGTGTGCGGTGATGAGATATTTTTAGCAGACACTGTTGACTGCGCACCACTCGCCCGATTTCGCTCTGGCCATCATCTCCCATCCCCATCTATTCCGTCTGCTTAGTGAGTAATTAAACTAGAAAATAATAAGTGGAGGCGGAGAAGGGCGGAGGATGGAGGTGAGCAGCAGCAGCAGCAGCATCGAGGAAAATACGGAACGACGGACCGACTGTCATTTCACTTAAGTAGACATTAATTATACCGAAAAACTGAACTGAAAAACCAAAGGAAAATCATAACAAAAAATAATGGATATTGAAAAAATATTAGGTAGGTGTTGATGCGAAACCTTAATACCCTTTAAAGTTTGCTTAATTAATTTATTAAATAATTTAATTTAATTTTATACAACTTACAAAGCTTAACTGCATGAGAAGATTTCATTATTATTTAAATGCCTTCAATCATTTAGAACTTAATCACATTTAAAAATACTTGTGACTAAGGCCAAACTGGTTGTCAAAATCAAAATACCCTGCAGGCATGGGCACAAAAAATTGACAGAAATACTCGGCTGCACTCTTACGTCGCATGTTAATTATAATAATTATAAAAATTTTTAAAAGCCGTTCGTTAATGGTGTAATATATGGTAAAGGGAAAATATTTAGTACAAGGAGGTGCTTAACAGCCTTGAGCTCATTGTTTAATCGCTCGCACAATAAACATTCATAACTTAGCACAAATAAACACTTTATGGTAATTAAGACTTGAAATTCTTATTAAGGCCATAAATGTATTATTCGATTATTTTGTTTACAACCAATTAAATATTTATCGAAGAGGGCAACGGAAAGATATATAAAAATATCTGGAAAGGCATTAAAATGCCCAGAGTTCCTTCCTCTGAGTTTAAAAACTCTCAGGGAGTTTCCCAAATCCAAGGAAATGTAATCTTTCTAAGTAGATTCCCCCAAAATGCATTTGATAGTGTAATAAAAACCGAAAATAAAAACCATTACACATGTGCTGCTTCGGTGAATGGAGTTGAGAAGGTGTTCGTTCTCGATGCCCCTCGTTTGATGGATAAAACTTACCTGCAAAGAAAAGAAGGGAAATAAAAAATTAGATATTAAAAATTTATTTCAGATGCAACAAGAGACAACGACAATAACAATAACAAAAACAACAGCAAACAACCACGACGGCGGCGGCGGCAAGAGTGCCAGTTGAGAGCATTTCAAAATTTTCGTAAGTTCAAAAATGCAATAAAAATAAGAAATTTATGAAGAATTTAGTAAGTGAGGAGAGCGGGCGGGTGGGAGAGCGAGTGCCTCAAAAGAATTTATGGCTGTAAAAATGTTTATTGCTTCTGTATTTTCCCTGTTTTTTTCCCCGCCCCCCCAACTTTTCATTGTGTGGGCGATGGCAGGGATGTATATCCCGGTATCTAAATTGTTGCACTGGCTGCCACTTGACAGGTATTCTCCAAGGAGGAACTCAGGAACGACCAGGCCAGAGCCGGAGAGTCAGCCTGTCACTTTGAATAATGTTCGGGGGCCTCATAAATTGGGCACCGCTTGTGATATGTCCGTGTTCGCCGCCAATGTTCCTCCTCTTCCATCGCGGGATTCTCTTTTCTAATGAGCTCAACCCTCCAAAAAGTAAGGCGCAATTTCAACACTTTTTTTTTGGTATGTTGTTGTTTCCTCAATCCCCGGCGAAATTCAAATACTTAAATAAGAAAAAACAAATGAAAGGAAATTTTCCCGCGATGAAAGGAGAGCATTTGATGAAAGTGTCAAAATTAACGCGGCCACGTCACATGCATAAAACATCATAACGAACGGGGTGGGCCTTCCAGGGGGAGACCAAGGAGAGCGAGCTCTTGGCATCGGCTTAATCCTTCAAAAGCTGATCCTGATGGAATGACAGGAGTGGCCCAAAGGAGAGCTTTGGCCTACGGGATGATAGGCAAATACTCCGCAGATTTCATGATAATTGAAGTACGGATACTCTTTTTTTTTTGGTTTTTAATATGAAAATGTATTAAAATACCAAGAGTAAATAATAAAAGTTATGAAACAATCTTCTTTATAATTATTAAATTTCAGGAATTTGAAATATTTCACATTAATACTTGTATTTTTTAAGGTATACTCAGTTAACCCTTGTTAAAATTCAACAAAGTTTTTCTCTTTTTACCAAAATATATTCAAAAAAAAAAAAAAACTCCACAATTTCGAAAATTTGATTTAAATGTTAATCGAAATTCAAAATCGAACACGAGAACCCTCCCAAAGCATCCAACCTACCCACCCGAGTAGAAAGAGCAACACAACAACTTTTTTTGCTCCCACCGCCTCGCTGCTATATATGTATATATATATGTATATATTTTTTAATCAAAATTCTCTTAAATAATTAAAATGCAAATTGTGCGAGCATAAAATAACAAAAACAACAGCTCCAATGGCAGCGGCAGCAAATAAACAGAGTCACAGACACAGAGGCACACCGAGCTGCTGACAGGACACACGCAAGGACAAAGGAACCAAAGGGACAGGACGGACGACCAACAAAACAACAACTCGGAAAAAATCCACCCACGACAGGGGAATGATATGATGACAATCCTGCCGCAGCCACAGCCGCTTCTGCTGCTGTTGCTGTTGCTCCTGCTGCTGCTGCTGCTGCTGCTGATGATGATGCCTGGTTTTTGGGCTGGGGGCTTTAAGAGGGTTTTGTGGAAGGATGACGACGACTTTGACAGTTCTTTGTGGTATTTTCAACGCTGACTGACAAGACGGGAGGGCTAGGGGGGGCTGGCTAGAGGTAGAGCCCTTAAAGTGTTAACGATGATAAAGTTGGGTGAAAACTGTGTTGCGTTTCGTTAGGACTGGCCCCCCTCTGACTGACAGGATCTCCACAAAACAGTGGTAGTTAATTTATTAGAGTTTGAGGTTGGAACATGATTCGATGGGTTAGATGGTTCTATTAAGGTAATAATTACTCGCTTATACACTAAATATAATTATTTTGATATATCTTATATCCTTTAAAGGGACTTCGGTCTCTGCTCACTACTATCTTGACCCCGTCTGTATCTATTTGCCATCTCTTTCCGCTGCCATCTCACGCACACGCACACGTGTTAAATTCATGGCACAAGCTGCGCATCCTTAAAAAGGGTTGCCCCCCCAAAAAACCGGGGCGGGAGGAGGCAAGGGATCTCCCGAGTGCACGTGGGTTCTGTGTGCGTCGTGTGTGAGTGTGTGTTCATTAAGCTGCTTATTATGTTTGCACTTAAAAATTCATATGTGACTATGGCAACCCCACAAACAAATTGGTCCTGTCCTTTCAAGACCCTTTCCCCCGGCCACTTTCTCCTTCTCCTCTACCCAACCCAAGCCCAACTTATTGGCATACTTAAGGAGGACTACCATGCTTCATTAAACTGAGCCGAGGATTTGAAATTTTCAGCTGAGGCCACCACCATTACCAGCTATGAATGGCCACCAGCTCTCATCCAGCCCCACCACCACTCATCTTTATTTGTTGCCAACCATTTTTTATACCCCAAAACATATCCGTGTGTGCGTGTGTCGTCGTGTCTCTGTTTTTGTGTTTTGCATATTAATTTATTGGCAGGGACCGGGAAAATTAACAACTTGTAAAACACCAAATGTAATTAAGTATACGCCATGTGGCGTAATGCAAAACGAAAATAAAAATATTCTGTTCTCGCCTGCTCTGAATAAAATTCCGTCGTAATTTTATAAATATTAAATAAGCAGTTAAAACGGGGTCAAGTTGGGTAATATTTTGGATGTCTTTCGTTTTTTTGGACAGGTGAATGGGGCTCGTTCTGATGAAATGCCTTTGCGGTGTGCCAAATATTACAACAAATAAATTAAATGTCTTGCAAGAGACCTAAAAAGCATGACAGGGTAACTGTAAAGTTACAATAAGCCAAACCACAAAAGAGAAAGACCTTTGCAAGAATAGTAAGTTAAAAGCATAGTAAACAAAAATTAAGTAGTTACTTTAAGTTTTTCTTACAACTTTATCCTAAAACTACTTTAAATACGCTTTAAAAATTCTACGCAAAAAATATAAAAACGAGTAGAAAATTATCTAACGCCATGAAAACCAGCAAACAAAAAAAATAGTAGCAAATAGCCGGAAAAGTGGGAAGAAAGAAACTGTGAGGAAAATGATGAACAGGTCTGGAAATTCCTAGCCAAGGATACGCGATGGAAAGGCAAATGGTGAGAGTGAAGACTGACGAAATTGAGAGGAGGTAAGTAAATAAAAGGAGGGACACCACCCCGCTCAAGTTCATTTAAGCGAAAATGTAATTTTATGCTTTTTAATTGAGCGAATATGCGTGGAAACATGTGGCGGCGGAAATGGGTGAAAGGACGAAGGTCGCAGGACGATAAAGTGAGCAATGGACCCGAGTTTCAGACGTAGAGAGACGGCAGCAACGCATTCGCCTTGATGAGTTTGCGCCGCACTCAAGCGAAATAATCAACTGGCGAGGAGAGAGATAGAACAAGAGACGAGAATAGGAGATAGGAATAATCCTGGTTTTAGCCCCATGCAGGTGTTATTCTGTGACACACACATCCCATGGATACTAGTATTCAAGCATCCTCGAACTTTAATGTATTTAAACAACTAAAAGCACGACGGCTGCTGTGGGTGTTGCTTGCTTTGGCTTGATGAAAAGCAATAAAAATGCAACATTATTAATCATCATCAATCAATGTCATCCATCAAAATGCGTGGCAGGGGGTGGTGGCATCCCCTTCTACTTTTTATCCATCATCTTCTGGCTTTGTTCTCCGCTTTTCTGCTGAATTCGACACAATCTCTTTCCTGCTCTCTTGTTCTTTATACTGCGCTGTCCATTATCGTCATCAACGCCTTTTTACCTAAAACACCAGACACACGTCCAGACAAAGCTGAGGGAAATGCAAAATGGGGGAAGGGAAACTGATCCAAGCTTAAGGAGCCATTAAAGCACTTAATTCAGGATTTAAATTGCCTAATTCTTAATGCTAATATCATTCAGGATTGTAATTTAAATTTAAACAGAACCACTTACTTTGGGAAATCTTTAGTCTAGTTAATTTCGAACTTTTTTATGAAATCTAGTCAGGTCAAAGAGACTTAGTTACAGTAACCCTAATTATCCGAAATATTCGCCGCTTTCTAACTAAAATATAAAACCCTTTCCCAGACCAAGACTTTAGAAAGGCTAACCCCGACCTGACCCATATATAACTAGTATATCTGACACCTTGTACTTAGAGTTGGGGGAAAGGTTTAGCTCTCAGTTCCGTTCAGACCCATTCCCTTCGAAAGTCAAACTACCTTCTTTTTCGCTTCTTCCTTCCCTTGTTTCAATTTTATCCCGAGTTCAGTGAACCTTTCTCGCCAAGTCAACGACCAAAAGAAAGGCACACCGACTAAAAACATGTAAAACCAGATGCAGAGAAAGGGGCCGGAGCCGAGCCCAAGCAGTGGCGAAAGAACAAGAATAATAAGAACCATAATGATAATGATATCATATGGATATAAACGGCGAGGCACAATGGATAAATATGAATGAAAAGAACTGAACTTGATTCCACTTGCGGCGGTTAACTAGCATATTTTTCACATTTCTTGTTTTGCTTTCAGGCTTTGTTTCAGTTTACGGCAAGTGTTTTGTATCGTCTTTTGTATTTTGTTTTTGAATTTTAATTTTCCCCTCATTTGTTTTTCTTCTTTGGACTAGATTACATCACACCCAGAGTGCCTGCTTTTGTCTTTGTTTGGCTTTGCACTTTGGGGGCTCATTTAAATTTATCAAGCGTATTTTTTCGGACTCCCCCCTGCACCGGCGTCTCTCTTTCACACTTGCCGTGAATTTAATTAACAAACTCGAGAAGCGGGTGACCTCTTCAGGTCTGGCTGCCGTTTTCCTGCCCCGCCATCGCTGTCTTCTTCAATATAGTGAACTTCCTCCTGACTCTACGAAGAAAAGTCTGCTTATAAACTTTGCGGCACTTTGCTGGCACTTCTCCCGCTACTTCTTGTGCGCTTTTCATTTTTTTTTCCTCCCAGAATTTTCGTGAGTAGCTTGAATAGCAATTGACATACAAAATACTTTTGAGTGTCATGCTACCTTTACAGGTAACTTTCCGCCGTCAGCCTTCCCCCCCCAACTTCTTTATGTTCTCTCTTCTTTTTCCGCTTCTTGTTTTCTCCGTATTGCACCCATTGTTTTGTAGACGAAAAATTTACCTTTACTGCAATTCTTTTAGGGTTCGGCAGGCCAGGAAAAACTTTATTTAACTTTTATTTTTATGGTGGCAGACTTTGGGGGAAATAGGAATAGTAATCAACTTTGGGGAAGTGGAAAATTTCCTAAAACATATAATAAGCTAATCGGAAAATCCCAAAAACTTTATAAACACAACGATCTGGCAGCTCTTTATGTGAATCGTAAGGTAATCTGGTAGCCCCGTATAAAAACTATTCCTATTAAATAATTTTAATAGTTAATTTAAGGCTTGATAATTCTAAAATATGCCATGCAAAAATATCAATACTTTAAACTAATTTTAAAAACCAAATATTTAAAGATATTTTTTTAATATCCGTGAATCAACCAATCTGGCAACACTTAATTCAAACTGCACCACAAAACCAAATAAATTAAGCAAATCATTTTGCATTTAACGATAAATGCTACAAGCATACGGAATTCGGAAGTAAAGCGGCATAACGAAACACATTTTAATTGCCTTCTAAATTGAGTTGAATCTATACAATCCATTTGCTTATCAAAGAAAATTTAAATATTATTTAGGGGTCAAGTTCGGTGGTAGAAATCCAAGATGCTGAAAGAGAATGACTCAATGAAATTTTAAATATCAGAGAAGAATGGAAACTGTGTAGATGCATCTCGAAATGAATACGATGAATACATAATTGTTTAATGTGTCAACAAGGCAAATGACTGCTAATAGTTTAGTAATCTAGTCGGCAATCTTTAGTATTTATTTCAAAGAAAATCTGATGTTAAATGTAACTTAACTTTTTGCTCAATTAATAATTTACTTAATAATTTAACTTTCTAGTCTTTAGCTTGCTTAAAGTTCATACACTTTCCCGGGCGACGCATTTTCCCTTCTTGAAGCCTCATTAGATCTAGAGTAGTTTTTTCTGGCAACATAAACAAACAAACAAGAGGGCTTTCTTTCAATGCCAATTTCAGTGGCAGAGTAACAAAGGAAAACGCAAACGCAGATGCCAAAATTCGACACACAACAATGGCAGCAATCTTAACCCACTTTTCCTTAGCCACAATGTCTAAGCTTCGGATGCAGGCACAGACAATAATACACCAGAAAACTATGACTAAGTACATTTTTTCGCATTTCTCTCATCTTTCGGATCATCATCATCATCAGCATTATTATTATAAGCAAAGTATCTCATAGCCTTCTCGAAACTCATGACAAAAGTGTCAAATTAGACAGACAGACAAGCAGAATTATGTTGTTGGATGGGATATGCATATACGCACACTCACACACGCCCACACAGTGACCGCCGTTTTTTTCTGTTTGGTGACAACTCTACGCTATCTACCTGGTGAAAATTCCAAAACGAAAATGTACTATATACATATTTCGATTTTTTTTTTATTTTTTTGGCAAGCTAAAAATGAGACAGCGCAATATTTATTTTCGTTTCCGAACTATATTCGTTTTTGTCGCGTTGTTTTTGCTGTCTCATTTCGATTTTTCACACTTTACTCGCTGACAGATAGTGTTGATATATTTTTGAGGGGGAAATCTGCAGAAAGGGGGTCGGCAGTGAGCTGGCTTTTGGATGTCAAATGGTTTTATGTATCTATGGCACAAGAATGAGTAATGGGTTAAAAGATTGATCTTTAGTTTTAGGACAGGGAAACATTCAATTTGGTTGGGTTTTATATCTTTAAAAAAATATTTTAATTAATAGTATTTAAGGGGAATGTGATGATTTCCACCTTAATAAAATATATAAATATTAATTTAATGGGTTTTGAATTTGTTTTCAAAATACATTTAAAATTTTTGTTGATTCAATTTTAATATTTTTCATTAAACTTCCTTTAAAATTGTAATCAAACAAAGAGTTGAAAGTGTGATTCCTTGTTTAAAATTAAAAACAAACATCAGGAAATCAAATCTCTTTATTTTTCGGCACAATTTGGTCAATTTTCATTACCTTAGAATGCAGGCAATGCCTGCCCAAAGTCTTTTTAGATAATCCCGGCTGACATTGTCAACTTAAATACAGCTTGGGGTCAGTGTGAAGTGAGAGTTGACAGGGTTTCAGGGATTTTCGAGAGTCATGGAGGGCAGGAAACTTCGTTACGCTTGCCCCTTTTGACTGACAGTTTCAATTTGCACTAACTTTGAGTCAAGAAAGGGCTGCAACAGTGCAGTGCAGCTCCTCACCTCCGTTCCGTTCCGTTCCCTACCCATAAAGGTGACGCCTTTCTTCGGGTATTAAGGTCAAAAAGCGTTAAACCAAAACAACAACAAAGCCAGGTAACTGAAAGGATAGACGAGAAGCTGAACACAAAAAGTCCAACAGATTTGCTGCAACAACCGCAAAAAGCACAAAGGCATGAACAAGAACCAAAGAGAGCGGGAGAGGAGTTGGGGGGATATATAGGAGAAGCTACAGGAGCTATAGAATCAGGTCAGGCCAACTTGGAACAAAAATGTGCAATGCCGTAAAGGCCAAGCGAAAATAATTGGCCAAAAAAGGAGAGATTGAGGCTAAAAGGCAGAAGGCAGAAAAACAAACAAATAAGATTTTGGCTTATGCACTTTTGACTTAAATGAAAGAAAGAAAGCCAGCAAAACAAACCCAGGCAATCTGTGCTGGGGGAAAAGGCAAAGAACCAAAACCAAAAAAGCAAAGAAGTTGATTCTTCTCTTTCTTTGGTTCACCGTTATGTTGACCGCTTTACTTAACGGTACTATCGAAGACAGGGGGGTTTTCTTCGCGTCTTCGTGTTGGAGGTTCTGGAGAACCGGTTTCATTTCGTCGCTTCTTCAGCATTGACACCCATTTGCAGAGAAGAGAAGAGAAGACTCGACCGGTTCTTCCGAACTCCCCGCAGTCTTCTCGTTGCACACGTTGCGAATTCTTAATTTCTAGTCTTTTTTTTCTTCCCCAGTCTTCGAGTTCTTCAAGCTTTCCAAATGAATGACAGTGCGGCGAGATTAGGATCGACAACAAACGTTAATGAGTGTGGGTTTCTCGTATGTTTTTTTAAAGCAAAATTTGTCAAACTGGAGCAACTGGTGGCTGAGATCTTTATCAATAACATTCACATGGAACTTGGGGTTTTGTTATAAATCGACATCGCTTGAGAAACAAATTACCTCGGAGATTGGTAATAATATATGAGATTGTTGAAATAGAAGATAGAGTGCTCTAGGTATTTTTTCTAAAAGATTTTTTTAAAGTAACTCTCCATACTTTGCTCCATAAATTCACAATCCTCTCTGATGGATCGCTGGCCACTCATATCGCGTGTTCGTATTAAACTAATTCGATTAATATCTAAATAATAATTAGCCGCGATTATCGTTCTTTATGACGGCTCTCTACACACCAACAGTTGCCTAGTGAATGATGATCCATAATTCTTATGTAGATTGCTTTTGAGGCGTTCTAAAGCAAGGCAATTTACATAATCGTGCCTTGTGTCGGTCAACCGGAAATTGGCCAACCCACGAGGAGAAACAATAAACATTTTAGATCGCTCGACCAACTTGGCCGCTTCCGTTTGATTACCGTTGCTTATTAATTCTCTTATGGTATTTCTATTTATTAATTTTTTTTTTTCAAAACAACCACAGTTGAATTTGTTAGCCATACAGTCCGTTTCATTGTGTATTTCCCTTTGGTGTTTGTGGTAGAGATACCAACAAATCAAATTAACAGAAGAAACGAAACCAAAATGAAATCCAAAGCCAAAGCCAACGATATAGAAATTGATTCTAATTAAAAAATAAAAATATTGTAAAATATGTGAAGCAAGCTTATGGCGAGGGTTGCTCCATAAGTTGAAAAAATGTGACTGTTATTTAACGTCTATCACAATTATGAAATTAACTTTAATTATGTAGCAACTAGAGTAATATAATTGCTAATGTAATGATGAGTAATTCAGTTCAATTTTGATGGAAATCAGCCTGTTGATAATTTAGTAATCATGGCTTTAAAATTGTGCTTAACTTTTGTAGAAAGAAACTATAGTGTAAAAATAACTTAAGAAGTAACAAAATTAAACTAATTTACTATTGTAATCAAATTATATTATAACAAAAATTGTTCTTTACTGTTGAATAAATTTGAATTGTTTGAATAAATATTTCTTCATATCGTAATTTCTCCAGGCGATCTAAGTTTAGTTAACAAAAAAATGGCCCACGTTTCTGGTTTAGGTTTGTTTACGATCTTGACATTTTCCATTCAGGTCTAACTTGCTATAGATTAAGATTTCGGTTATGACTCTTTCTCAATCGGGGGACTGGACTGGATCTGGGACTAGACTAGTCTAGTTAATTAGTTAGTTGAATGGCGTGCTGTGTCTGTTTTATGACTCTTTGACTGACTTCACAACAAAAGGAATTATATAATTTTTACGGCTCCTCGTTTCTTGATTTTTGTTAGCTATACTTATTCCATTTTACGCTGTGATAATCCGTTGCGGGTGAAAGCTTAATATACGTCCGAATGTCTGAATTATTTTTAATTGCATTTTTTTATTTTTGCAACACCATTCATTTGCTCATTCGAATTGATCTATACATCTTGTATTTATTATTTTTGCTGGCTGCTACAAATTCTTTCACAAGCCATCAAATCAAAAGCTGTCTGACTTGTTTTCAAAGTCAAAAAGATAAATTAGCAACTTGTTTTACTAATATTGTATTTTATTTGGGGTCTGTTATTGTTTTACTTTTGTTTCTCGAGACGACAACAATCCTTCAAAAGGCCGGCTGTGCTAAAATCTTATACTCGAATCTATCTTCTTTGCCTGCGACATTTGTTATGCAAATTATCTATTGGATGTGAGGCCTATCTATAGGGTTACTACATATATTTAAATCGATAGAAACAAAACACAAAATCTGCTGTCTTAAATTTAGTTGGCAACTGACTGAGTTGAATTTTCGTAATCAAATAAATTTCACATTTTAATAGGTTTATGCTTAGGGAATACAGAAATAGGTGTGGTGTAAAAATAAACTCAAAACAGAAAAAGAAAAAAAAAAAACAAAGTTTGGGAAATACTTAATTGGTCGAAAGAGTGAGATATGGGGTATATCTTTTGTATAAATTTTTATTAAATTCCTTCCATCCCATATACCCTTCTCTTTCCAGGGTATCTCTTCTATAGACCCGATGACGCGACATTTGCTTGCTATAGATGATAATGTCTCTGCTCAAGAGACTTGATGACTAACCTCCTGCCACCTCATATAAATACCTCCATATATTCTGGATGTACGAGTATTAATTGCTTTTACCGAAATACACACACACATGTCCTTGAAAAATACTATTTATCTTTAGCAACGCCAAAATTTATGGCACTCTTTGGTAAACTGAATCCGTTAGATATTATATATATACATATCTCACCAGTGTTCACCTGGATGGAGGATTCTGCTCTGTTTATGGTCTGCCATTAATTGCCCAAACAAAATTCCGTTTAGCCGGCATTCAAGTTTAGTACATACAATTTAATTGCTAATATCCAACACCGACCTATACCCACTCCCACCAAATGACGCACTTGGCCGAAAGATTTTTGTTTAGCACAAAAATAAGCAGGCCAACAATTATATAATACAATCGTCTCAGCAATTGTTAATAAATAAAACCCAATTTCAGTGGTTAATGTGGGAAGGGGAAGCCATCTGGGTTTCAGAATACGTTTATACATCACCAAGAAGGAAAGGAGGGGATTGGATAGCCAGAGATTTCCCTCCGAAACAAGTTACGTACATTGTCACCTACCTGCAAAGAGAAAGAAGAGGCAAAGAACGAGGGTGAGAAATGGTTGTGGAAAATGCAATTTCAGATATGTTGACAAATAAATACGGTTAAAGGTATCAAGATTTATAACGAGACACAACTGGGAGAATTTGTTCACATAATAAATCGTAGAGTTTAGGAACTGGAACAGCAGCTTTTAGCTTGAGCTTGCTTTTAAAATACATATAAACTAATTTAGTGATTATAAATCACTTAATTGTAATTTGTTTCCTTGAAAAAAAAAATATATATAAATTCTAGGGAAGTATTGCATATAAACTTTTAAGTAACATTTTCCCAAGTTCCTTTTCATTTTATTTATGAGCTTAACAATTTTGAGAAGCTTTTCCTAGAATATTTCCCAGGTTCTTATTCAAAATCCTTGTCTATTCATAAAACACTCTTGTAACATCTCAAAAGCCAACTACAAATTTCCATTAACCTCAAAAACAAAAGAAAACTTGTACTTTGTTTGACTCTTCCGCTGAATAACTGCAGCCCAAAAAACCCTCGAAGAAGCCAGCTCAAAGACGAGGACAGACTGCACAAGCTTGGTTCTTCCTGAGCAGCTTGTCAACTTCAATTTGGTTGCTTCTCATAAATATTGACGCGAAAATTGTCGCTTGCGTTTTTGATGGAAGTGGGTGGCGGCGGCAAACAGCGGGGTTATTAAAAAATTCATGGCTTGTAAAATGCTGAAAATCCGGGCAATGGAAAATTTAAAATGCCTATAAAGGGAATAAGGGGGAAAGAGGGGTGAAGCCGAACACGGACAAAATGAAAATTGGCCGGCAAAGCGGCTTATAGAACGGAGGAGGAGGAGGAGGAGGATGAGGAACAGAAACCAATGCCGCTTGCCCTGTGGCCTTTTCCGACCGCAATGTTGGCGACGTAGGGAAAATCCAGGAAAGAAGGTAGAGCCAGCGGGCCCGTGCGGTTTTGTGGGTGGGTCGAGGGGACCAGGGGCTGGGACTGATTCTGAGGCTGCGCTGGAAACATTGGCTGCGTTTGACGTCCACTCGAAAATATCATTTACATATCCGCGGAGGAGTCGGTCGCTGTCGTAGCTCAGCGGGAAATACATGAAAAGCTTTTAAATTTTTGATGGCCACCCGCTTTTCATCTCCAACAAAAAAAGAAAAAAAACTGCATGTTTTTCCTGCTGATCCCTAGGTCCCCTTTTCCCCTCTTCCATTCACTTGTTATCCTTTGATTTCTGCCATCAGTTTATTTTATTACATTTTTTTTCACAAATTAAATTTAATTTCCATGTTCGGAGTTCTTGATCATATTAATTTTTCATTTATTTAAGCCTTTCGGCTTTTACAATTTGACCAAAAGTTAAATTCCTTCGTTTTGTATGCTTACTTTCTGAATTCATTTCAATTTCGCTGATGTTTGTTTGTAAACTGCAGCTTTTTAGGCAGCAGCTTTGATTTCTTTTTTTTTTTCTTTTTCTGGCTTCACCCTTATAATTTGGCTTAATTTTTGTTTATTTATTTTGCCTCCCGCAGGCCAGGAAAGATATTCTCGGTTATGGCCAAAATCATAACAAAGAAGAGGGAAAGGGGAATAATGTTTGTGCAGGCACATCTGTGCACTTTTTGCCTTTGGTTTGCTTTGCTCTTCTTGTTCGGTGCCTTTTTGTTTATGTTTTAATTACGTTTTTCGTGGTTGATTTATGCTCATAAATTGGTGTGGGCGGGAAAATGGAAATGGAGAAGGGAATGGGGTTGGGATTGGGGGAAATGCGGTAATAGAGTGTGGTCCCAGTTGCTGCTTCTGGTTGGCCTTGAAAGGAAATTGGGTTATCCAGAGATTATAACATAATTGGTGATGAATGGAAATGGGGTAAATGCGAGCTAAAGGGTTCTGGTAAATGATGTTGAGAAATTGGAAATAATAAAATGAATAAATAAGTATTTCTAAAATATCTTCTGTTCGATTTAATATCTTTAAAATTTTCTGCAGAATATACTTTTCTTTTCCCAGTAAAATCTCAACTTTCTCACCTCTTTTGTTGTCCCCAAAAACACATTCCTTTATTCTCGATTCCCTTCGCTCTTTCGTCCTGCAATGCGCTTTCCATCCACTGAAGATGATAAATGACCAGCTATCCATCTAACTATCCAACCAACCGTCTATATATCCATGGACACATGCATCTAACCAAGTAATATCTGTGTGTATCTATCTGGGCTATCTTTTGTGTGTATTGTTATTGCCTTTCGGTTTGAATATTTCCGCTATACGGAGCCGTACTTATGTACATGTATCCATCTATGTATAATATGGCCATCGAACGTTTTTCGTTCCTAGCCTGCAACTTGTCAGTTTCTGCACAAAGACCATCAATTTATTTAGTTTTATTATCTGCACACGCAGTGCGGCGAGTTCATAGAATGGGGCAAGGAGATGGGGGGGTTGATGGAGGTGCTGATGTGGGGGGGGGGGGCTTGCTATTTTCCCAAACGGGAAGTTCTTTCTATATTGGCTCAAAGGTTCTCTTTTTTTGCTAGCCATTTTTTTTTGTTTTTTCCTGTTGCCCGCACTCTTCGCTTTCCCCCTTTTGTTTACGCTCTGCACGCAATGCATAACACAGAATACTAAACAAAAAAAGACAGAGAGAAAGAGAGAGAAAGGGAAAAAACACAAAAAAATTGTTTGTTGCAAGTGTCGTCCCATTCTCCGAAAAATAGAGACAAATAGTGCGAAATTTGAGGGAGTGGACAGAGAGATACCACGTATTTAGTTTTAAAGTAACATAAATATGTTTAGTATAAAACAGAGATGGGCATGATGAAAAAGAGGTCTTTTGGCTCCGTCAATCAAAAGTTCCCACTAGTAAATTCTTACAATAAATTCACTAATTGAAGCAACGAACTCAATACGAAATTAACGTAATATTAAATCAGTTTATAAACTTTTTACTCTATAGTTTAAAAATGAGCTTGGAAACTACCATTAAAACTAATTCCAGGCTTTTTCTTATGTTCCGATATTGATATTAGCCGCCCAACAAACGCCCACAATGAAACTACTAAATGAACCAACAAATTTATTAGGAAATTCACATACTAATGATTTAGTTGCTACCTTTTTTAATCGATAGTTTAATAAAGGGGTTTTTAAGCTTTGATATTGAAAATTAGATCTTTAACCTTCCACATAATGAAACCACCTTAAAGATGAAGACATTTATAATTTATTTAATTGACATTTGAATAATAATCTCAACAAATGACATTACTGCTCTATAAACACGATTCAAACCAGCGAACTGTGTTCCATCTTCTTTAAAATATAAAGCCAAATCGCCAAAGTGTCCCTGACCGAACCCCATATACCCTACAAGTCCTGGTGTCGAAAAAAACAATGGAGTGAAAAAAGGAATATCTTGACACTTTATCGTTAGCCAAAAACTAGCGCAGCGTAAACAAAAGACAAGCGATGGGCGAAAATGTGGAGGCAGGCACAACATGACACGATGGGCGGTGGGCGATCGAGGGGCATGGGTGTGGGATGGGGGCGTGGCAGGGCAGGGCAGGGCACCGTGTAAGGTTTTTGGCATTTTCGCGCTTGGCGTTAAATTCCCCTGACAGCTATAAAATTGCATTTTAGAGCAGCGCAGCGGCGAGAAGTCAAAGGAATAGAAAGGGAACGAAAAGAAGAGGCACGCAGCAGCGGATACAATGTATCTATGTATCTAATAAATAGTTATTGCCGAATTGCAACAGCAACAAGAACGCCGAAAATAACAAAATTGATATTCCCTCGAGTTTGGTTGGAAGGAGCAGGGAAAAGCAAAAGTGCGACATCATTATATAAATTGTGCGGTGGCCAAAGTGAGCATCATATGTTTCCTATCTGTATCTATCAGATACACTCGGAATGCTTGGCTCTTTCTATTTTTTTTTTTTTCTAAGTTTGAAGTGATTTCACACACATGTTTTCCCCAAAGCAACTTTTCCGAATTCTCTCCCTCCCCCTTCTCTGTCAACATGACCACAAAATGTTTCACAGCTGTGCGCGCAGGGAAAAGCATGGGGGGAAAAAGAAAATATCCAAGAGCGAGGGGGAGTTTCTCTTGGTTATTTGTCATTGATGGAGAGATGGGTATCGGGGGAGTTGGCCAGGGGGGCTGGGGTTTTTTGAGAGCTTGCGGGGGAAAAACAAACAGAAACTCTCGTGCACGTGACACGGAAATCATATTTATCTGATGCACAACTGGAAAATTTATTCTAGCGGCGCAAAAAATGCGTCTCAAATAATCTTTTAATGTGGGTAAAATTAAATTTTCATTGATTGAATATTTATTAATGAATTAAAAGTTTTTCCACATTGCGTAAATGTCATGGGACGAATGACAAATCCGATTAATTCCACGTTCAAGAAGAACTTGTGCTCTTAATTAATTAATATAAAGTTAATGAATTTATGGCACAATCTCTTTTATCATAGGTTCTTCATAGTATAATACTATTATCCATGTAACCTCAACAGATATTGAAATATTGTTTTTATGAAAACATTTTTATTTTTATATATATAATATATGTTTTCATAACTCTTCGATTTTTCCCCATCTTTCTTTGGTTTCTATTTCAATATTCCTTGCACAAATTGTTGCTATTGCCATCTTTTGAGTAAGTGAATTTTTATGAGACATCATCAAGTCCTCTCTATTCTGTCAACCATGAGTTGAAGTTCCCCATAGGCCTGCCTGCCTGCCTGTAGCTCCTTCGATAACAGTTCCCTGACACGTGTCCGGGCCACGTGTGTCAGCCCTGAAAGGGTTAGAAACTCCTCATTTTATTTTATTTAATTTTTTTTTGTGGTGGCTCTTCCACTTATGTCGAGATTACACGCTTGTCAGCGGAGGCGTTCCGCCCGCAAAATATGTCGAAAAGGGTTTTCAGGGTGGTGACGACAGCAGCAGAAGTGGCAGCAGAAGGACTCTTGGTGGTTCACTGATAAAATGAGCAATATGTTAGAGTTTGCTGGATTTAGATAAGTGGTGGTGTGTGTGGAGGGAGAGGAGTTTGTTTGCTTTATAAAAAGCGTTTAAATATTGTTTGTTTTTCTGCATTTTAAAATAAAATTGGTCAGTTTGTGATAACTGGATATAGCTAGAGTTTTGTTTGTATTATTTAGTTTTTATTTATTTGTATTTATTTGTATTTATTTGGTAAGTTAACATGTTAAATAAATATTTAATTAAAAACTGTTCTTTTTGATATTTGACTTGACGATTTCATTGAATTATTTATATATCAGTGTATAATATTGGATTTAATTAAGTTTATGTATTTATGGTAAATTCAGTTAAAGCTTTTCCCTGGAATTGATTTGTAAATACATATATCTTACTTAGCTTTTGTAAATTACTTTTATAAAAAATCTGTTGACCTACTTTTATAATATAAACTGAATAATACTATATTTCTATACTCATTTAACTCCCCTTCTCTTTATGATACCAAATATAACCATTTTTAGGTCATTATATACTTTTTTTTTGGCAGCTCATTCAACTTTGCTCATCTTTAGAAGTGTTCAAGTGCAACTTAGATGAACTCAACTTTTGGATTACACATTTTCCTTCATTTCTTTTTTTTTTCATTTTTGGGTGCCAAAAACAAATTGCCAACATTGCCCCACTCTATTCAAAAGTTCTTCATCATTTTCTAGCCATTTTTTGCTCAATTTTATATTCACTTTTGGCTCTAAACGATTATGAATGCGAATGGAAATTTAGTCCGGCAGCTGCGAGAGAGGAAGGACGAGCAGAATTCGGAGGAGAAGGAGGAGGAGGTCGGGTCTGTTACAAAAGGCTCTAGGCTCTTGGCTACTGAGCGCCTGATGAAGTAGATTCAACAGAGGCAGCCACAGAGGCAGGCAGCAGCATAATTTGCTTAAATAATTTGTAAGTGCAAAGTTATGAATTGCTTGGATGAGCACCAGCTGCCAGAGGATTATGGGCATGCTTTTCCTCCTGCCCCTCCCCCACCAAAAGACTCCTCTTCTGTTTTCCCCGGGGAAATGCATTTAGCCGCAAATCGTTTTCCCCTTCGACAAATGCACACACACACAAAAATCTTGCTCGCTCGAACATAAAATGTTAATTGTTTGTTTTCCCTCAGTTTGTCGGGCCAGTCCCCATTTTCTATGCGAAAACGAGGAAATGAAGCTTAGAATTTGCAGAAAGAAAAACTGGGTTAAATGCTTAATGATCTCATGATCATGCTGGGAATGGGAATGGAAACTGGGTAGAATGAGAGCTGCAGTAATTGAAAATGGAAAATTGCAACACAGCACGTAGAACTCTATTCTCTTTTTTTGTTTGTTCGGAGTTTTCCGCCATAAATAATAGTACATAGATACGGTTTCGGATACTCCACAAATACGTACTGGGTGAAAGTTTCCACCGTGATGTTTTTCCACTAAATATAATGCAATGAAATGGGATTTTCATTGCGAGTGCTCACCAAGTGGGTAACTCTGCTGGTTTCTTGTCAATTTCCCCTCGCCATTTATGAATTATGACAATTTCTCTCTCCCCCTTTCTCTGTGACACAGTTTGTTTATGTGAGTTTTTCCATTATTGTTCTTACGTGACACATTTATATGTGGAAAGCAAGAAAGAGGAGCGTTGTCTTCCAGATACTTTGACACTTTTCAAACGCTCTTCACAGAACGAAGGCGGCGGCACGTTTGGACATAGGCTGAAGTTGACTTTCTGTCAGTTTTGTAGGCAGGCAGCGCACACACGAGCATATGTAGCTGTCAGATACTTTGGGCCCATACACGGTGCACGTAGTCGGGATGTACTTCCCAGACTAAAAAGAAGAAGGAGAAGGTCTCATGCTCTATGTACCTGGCACGTTTGGGCCAAATGTATCTGCCAGATAGTTGTCACACAAGGAACACTATCCAAAATATGCATACTTATGCTAGCCATTTCCCTTTGACATCTGACGGAGTTATGAGTCACTAACAATATTAAATATGCTCAGGATAGTTTCGTGAATACTCTATAAGTTTTGAGTTACTTTTGCTAATAACATTAAAAGTAATCCCTTTAGCTTATAACCGAATATACCTTTCCCAATATACCAATAATTGATTGCCGATCCAAAGTATCCCATAGATACATAAAAATCTAGCTACGTATTACAAATTGTAGTTATGCCCTGACTTATGGGGTTAACTACCAATCAATGCAATCTGCCCACTAGCACACTAGATACAAAAAAAAAGAAAACAAAACACACACACAACATCTCGGTGAAAACCAAAATCAAATCCAAAACGCACTTAACTCAATATGGCTAACTTTTGCCCCCTGAATCTGTGGGCCAAAGCCAAAGTCAAACCGAAGCAAACCGAAGCAAACCATATCTGCGCACTCCCAATCCATATCCATTCCGTAGTAACCCCCTCCGCATCGACATCATTCAAATAGTCGTAGCTAACAAATTGCACTGTCGAATGCAATATTTTTGCTTTTAGCCATAATACCTTTTACATATGCTACGACAGATGGCAGAGAAGAGCATTTTAAGCTGCCATCCTCCACCCACAGAGACTCCGGGCTTTGGCCAGGGCTCGTGCTCTGCATCCGCCTTCACTTCGTGGCTCCTTCTTACCCCCTTTGGCACACAGAAAATAAAATAAATAAGGTTTTGGCAATGACTCTTAACCAGATTTTGATAGGAAAATATATATATTAATCTATAAAACTATGTTTAGTAAGATTCTGAGGCTTATTCTATAATTTCCACACCTAAACTCTCATCAAAAGATAGTTCAAAATCCAGACTTGTACTATATCTTTCTCGCTGTGCACTCCTTTCGAAAAAGGTAAGTAACTTGCATGCCAGGCGGCAGCCACAAGAGTCAGTTAGTGAGATGGCTGGAAGAGATGCTGGGGTTCACAGGGGGGAGGGAACTTGTTAGCATGAGATGTGTCTCGGACCAAAGGAGCAGCACCATCGAAGGAGGATGCAGGCGGGAATACGATGAGGATGAGAGCGATGCCAAAGTGATAAATCCTTGCGGCTTTTTATTTCCACCAAAGCGGCGTCGTCTCCAGTATCTGTGTATCTGTGAGTGTGCGCCAGTGTGGGTGTGACATGCCACGCCCCCCCTTTTGCAGCACGCATTGCATTACAGGCATAATAATTCTTACTGACAGCTCTTGGGTTCTTCCTCGGTCTGCCATTCTTTCTTTCATTTTTTTCCCCTATTCTTCTCTTTCTTCTCTCTTTTTTTCTACAAACATTCAAAGCATTAAATTTCCACACTTAGCGCCCAATTAAAGGCAAAAGGAATCAAACCCAGGAGGCAACGTCCATAATATACAACAGAAAAAGGGATACAACCTTATTTTTTTCGTTGGTCCTCCTCTGATCATATACCAGAGAAATTTACGCCTCGTTAATTTCAATTTAAGTGCAGACAATTTAAAATACAACCGAAAAAAATGTATACAATAAAATCAGCACCAAAAGAGAGAGAGAGAGAGGTAGAGTTGGGACTCGAAAAAAATAAACCAAAACTTGCGCCATTTTTACAAAAGGCAAAGCGCAAATTAACGGCTCCATTTTTGGGGGGATTTTTCTCCACCAAATGGAACCCTCCACACACTCTCACTTACACTCATACACATTAGCTTTGGCATAAAAAAGTATTTTATCGTTGGCCAGGAAACAGTTTGGCGGAAGCCGGAAATGTTTCCACTTTTTGTTGTACTTCCCTTCTATTCCCTTTGCTACTCTGTTAAAATTGCCTCGTAAAAGGGTTTAGCACAGAAAAAAAAAAAAAACAGTTAGAGAGAGAGCAGAGAAGTGCATTAAATATTTCACTAATTAAAGTAATGGCTAGCGAGTTATGATTTTATCATTTTCCATTTTTATGTTGAATTGTGATATACTTTTATGCTCTCTCTCTGTACGCATCCCAACCCTTGTGGATAATTGTGTTTGACTTGCTTCTGAGGCTCTGAACTCTGTTGTGGTCTTTATTGTTCTCATAATTAGGTCGACAACTTGTCCCTTTAGATAAATTAAAACAAAGCAAATAACTAGGGAAAGGAGAAATTATTAAAATCATGAAACACAAAGTGCATACAAATCATCACAATAAAAACATATTTATTAGCTATAAATATGTATAAAAATAACCCCAATAATCTTATATTTATTATCCATAAATATGACCTCAAGCTTTGTTTAAATCCTAAAAAATGTCTTAGTAATTCACAGAAATTATAATATTTTAAAAAATAATTGTCTCAACTTAAGGTGTATTTAAAAAAATTCCAAGTGCCATGTTTACAATTTATTTAACAGCTAAAACCAGACTGTATAAATATGCCATAAATTAGCTACCCTTTATACATTTTTTGCCCTACTTCGGAGTGACTCGAATTCCACAAAATTACAATGAAATCATACACCAGGGCAGGCAGGCAGTCATCAGCCGAAAGTTTAGTCAACTTTGTAATGGCAAAATAATCATAACAATAAAATAAAACACTTCTCTCACACACACAAAAAACCAGTTGCCAAAGTTTATTGCCACAAAAAAAAAAAAACCGGCGAGAAAAAGTGAGGAAAAAAGAAATGTGTGTTTCAAGTGTTGACAATTGACTTACTGACTTGTAGCTCTTGGCCATCTCGAAAACAACAGCAACAACAAAAAGGCAAACACCAGAAAAGAGATCCCAAGAAATCAAGTCATAATATTTTTTCCGACATGAACTTCTAGCCACTGGCCAAGCACACACACTCACCGCACACACCCATAACGTCATTATTCGGTTGGGCCCGGGGGACGGGTGGCATTCAAATAACACGGGCCAAAGAACTTTAAGCCGCCAGCTGACTTCGGACACGTTTATGAGCTTGGCCAGGCCAACACACACGCACGCATAGAGAGACACGATGGCATAAACTACTTTAAGACGGGTCGTTGACTCTGTGGCAGCCACAGAAAAATGAGCAAATATAATAAAAAAAAAAAAAAAAAAAAAAAAAATGATACAGAAATTATGAAAATAAATTTTATATCAGATTTGATTTGATGAAGTATTTGAATAAACCCCAAAATGGCAAACATGTGTGAAAAGATTCAATAATTGCTTGCGGTAAACCAATATGGGAATGTTATTATTAAAATGAAATGGAAAATAAAGTCGGCATTTTTAGGCAAATATTTTGTTGTGACTCTTGGGAAAACTGAAGAAATAAATTAGTTACGCAGAGGTAAGCAGAAATTGGCATGCAATTTAAGAGAAATAACATTTTTGGTCACTTAATTGATTTATTTGAAATAATCTCTCTCTGCTTTGTATAAACAAACAAAATCCTTTGATGTTTGCGCCAGAAAAATGTTTGCTTCATTGAAAAACATTGAATTATAAGAATTAATGATATGAATCAGAGGAGATTAATATTTCGGATAAAAAGAAATGGAATGGAATTTCCTTAAAAAAAAACCTGCTAAACAACAGACCATTTCTTATCTTTTTTATTTTTAACTCCTTGTTATTATTATCTAAATGGTAATTCAAAGCAAAAATAAAAAAACAAATTAAAATAACTTACAGAAACCCCTTGAATAATTTAAAAACTTTAAATATTAAGAACCCAACCACAATGTAGCCCCAAAGGGTTGAATAAAAATAAGGCGGGACAGGGGGAGGGAAATGGGAGTTTGTAGCCTGGCTACGAAATTTTCCGCACATTTGAGCGGAAAATTATCGATTTATATATGCAGCGGCAGCAGCAGCATCAGAGCACAGAGACCGAAATGCAACAGCGGCTGGCAAATAGACTCACAGACAGAATTGGTTTGGGGTGGGAGGGAGGTGGAACAAATCGGGAAAATGGGGAAAATTGGTGGGGGGGGGAAACGATGCGCCCAACATTTGATGAAAGAGGGAAATTCACACACACACACACACATACACTTGGCATCAGAGCATATGTAACATGCTCGCACATTTGTACAACGGAGCATGGCAGATGGATGACACTCTCAACACGAGTAGGGAAAACTCTTTTGGGGAAAACTTTCGGGGCAAATTGGTGGGGTGGAAATTGGCAGAGGAGGCAAACGCCGGCTACTTTTGCTTACTTTTTATTCAAACATTTTTTTTTTGTTTCATGACAGAAAGGAATTTCCTTCTCTTTCTTCCCCCACCATTGATATTTTGAGTGTGCGGTTCAATAAACTGGCGCGTGAATTTTTCTACTTCAGTCGCACTTTCTTTTATTATTTTCGTTTTGGTATTTTCCTAAGCATGTTGAACATGTTTCAAAAAAATAAAAGAAAGACCAAATGTAGTAGTGAAAAGTCCTCAAAATGGTGCCGGAAGAACTCCAACTTGCAGAAAAAAAAGGTTTTATTTTTTACCCGAAATGAATGTTTAAATAAAATAGCCTTATTTTTAGTTTCAGATTCCTTTAAGTGTACTTTATCTAATACAAAAAGAGTTCGTTGTCTGGTGTTTTATGTGTCAAACATTCAATTGAAGAGCTAACAACCAAAAAAGTGGAAGAGAAATTGAAATTGTGGAAGGCAATATATTTTGTCATTCGACTGGCTGAGGAATTTATATTTGTTAGCAAAGAAAACGACCTCAAAAAGGTGTTAAGTGAAGTGATTGCTAAAAGAAAAATATTGTTTACATTTAGGATCCTGATTGATAAATGTTATAAAGTTTTAAAGCTTGGCAAACATTAATGATTTATAGATTTTTCTAATACCATTTAGATACATTTACACCTCATATCCTAAAAAGAAAACATTTCCTTTAACCTTTACCAAGTTAAATAATTCCAGCAGCAGCTTCTTCAAAATACATTTATTATTCCCTTTCCCAGAATCTCCTAACAAGGTTTGATTTCCTTGAATAAATTCTATTTTTATCAGCTTTCCCCAGGAGCTAACCCAATTATTTCAGTCATCGAGCCTTGAAGTTATCTATCTACTTCCCCAATATACAATGTCTGTGAGTTTTTCGCACTTTTTCCAATTCGAGAAACGAGTGAGAGCAAAGGAAGAATAAACTTTTCATCTCTTCATCTCGATTTTTTTCACCGAACAGTTTTCCAGTTTGGGTGCGACCTTTTTTTATGCCTCTGCTAATTTGCTGTCATTTTGCTTTCCATGCCTTGAGCTCTCTCTCTCTCTCTCTTTGACCCATCCTTTGGGCCTGGTCTATGCATTATATATCGATCAAAATTCAATTTGTGACGCTTTTTTGTCAGCGTTTAAAGCGTGGCTGGAAAAAGTGGCAGCAAAAGATGAGCGACGGGAAAAATGAGAATTAAGTTTAATTGAAAAAGTTTGTCGCATCTTTTTTAGCAGCGTTCTTTCTTTCTTGTCTCGGTTTGCTGGTTTTCTCTTATTTTTTCTCTTCTGGTCTTCTTTTTTTTTTATTTTTTTGGCTATGACTTACGTATGACCTCGAGCAGTTTTTAATTAACCCAATTTGTAGTCTGCGCAAGAAGAAGAACTCTTCCCCCAAGATTGCTTCTCTTTTCGTTGGGTTTCCCTTTATCTCCCATCTGTATTTCTCAGAACTATCCCTCAGTTTTCCCCAAACGTCACTTCGGATTCAAATTCTGTTGGAAAATTGAAGCTGAACCAACGCTGACTTGCCAAAACACGCAAAACACAACTTCAGGCTCGACTTCGGTTTAGGGTTTAGCTGCAGGTTTGGCATCATGACATATCAATGTGAGAATATCAAGAAAAAACAGGGTTGGGAAGATATAGAGCTGGTATATCCCTCCTTGTTTTGATGATAAAAACCTATTTATTTAATTTAAAACATCTTTTAAATCCTTATTTTAAATAAACAACTAAATTAAATGCTTTGAGAATTTATAAACAGGTTTAAGACTACTTTAAAATTCCTCATAAGCCTGAATATAGTTTTGTTAATAAATAAATATTTAATATAAACTTCTGAAATAGTAATTAAGATTTAATTTTAAAAATAAAAATATCCCTCTATTTTAACTTCCAAAAAGTCTCTTTGTGTATATGTCACGACTTTCCTATTTTTCCGACCCAACAAGTCAGCTTCTTGGTAACCAAAAATGATTTTTCCACTCTCTCACTTGGCTTTTCACTTCCGTTTTCTCTCTTCAGATCTAATCAAGTCACTGGGCTCCGTCGTTTCCCTTTATTCTGGCTTAAAGCCACTACTACTACTCCCAACTTTAAGTCATAAGCTCAAGATGTTGTCCGAGGGAAATGGGAAAAATTGGGCGTGGGGAAAATACTGAAAATATGATGGTATAAATTTGTCGACGACAGACAACACATGTTGTTAATAACTTTATTGTTTGCTCCTCCTTACGGCCACGTGACATTCTCTCTCTCTCTCTCCTCCGCTGGACCTTGGTAACAATTAAATTTAAGACAGATTTTTGATACCTTTTTCACTCGTCGTCGTCGTTGCTGTTCTTCGGAGATTTTCTTCTCCTTGGCGACTATTAGTTTTCTGCGAACGTTGACAGAAAATTAATTGAAAAATTCTCTCTGTTCGGCAAAAACTATATAATGACTGGCCATCGATTGCAGTCTGTATGTGTGTGCTGGATATTGCGATTGAGTTAGGTTCATTACAAAACTGTTAGGACAGGGGAGAGGACAGGTGGAGGGGAAGGTAGAACTCTTGGTCGCAGGTGGAAACAAGGTCCGAATGATGCAGTTGATGGCTGCATTCGATTGGATTAGTTCACAAAGTATCAAAAGCTTGGGCTTCAGACTCGTAAAAATGACAATGTTGTTGTGCCAGCTGGCTTAGAAGAGAGAAGCCAAAGTTTAATGAAATTATTGCTTTTTAAGGTGGAGGGGAAAATTACTTTTTAGATAGGGGAGAGTTTAAGACTTGGGAAATAAACTTTTATCTTTAGATTCGTATATCTTACTTCGCTTTTATATTAATTAATATTATTATATATAGTTAAGGGTACTGTACGAACTTAAATAATGCTTCAATCTTTTGCTACAATATTTAAAAATTCTATGAAAGCAATTAAATTTATTTAATCATTCTTTGCCATAACTTTAATCAATAATTTCTTCGTCACAATTTTAATCTCTGACTCAAACCATAGCTTTTTCCTTTGGCATCCGCTAGAGTTTCCCCTTTTTAAACTTGTTCCAGTTTTCACCTGAAAAAACCAAAAGAAAAACCCAACTCAACCAAACAAATCCAAATCTGAACTAAGCAAGATGGAAAAATACTTAAATAAACTGAATCAAAACCAAACTTAGCCACAATCTTTTCTCTCTCTTGTGTTCGCATCTCATCGAGTTTTCCCCGGCTTGTCCATAGCTGCACATGGAGTCGTTAATGCTGCAATTTTCCTTCCACACATCGCAAACATCTAGGGAAAACAGGGAGAGATACAGTGTGGGGGGGTAGAGAAAAGCGGGTAGGAAAATGGAGGTCGGTTGCTCGGTCTCATCTTCCATCCGCCTCAGATTTTCACTTTGCCTCTGAATGCGAATCCGTGGCACCTAATTTGCTGCAATTTTCACCGCTGCCAACGGAAAATTCTGTTTCTCCTCTCGCCTTCGTTATTAAAAATGCATAAAATCTGCACAACACCGCAGCAACAAAAAGCAGAAGGTGAAATAAATACAGTTTCCTTCTTATTTCCCCCAACCGATATTTACATACAGTTGCGGTCAGGAAAATAGTTTTTCTGTTGGTTTAGTTAAACATTTTAGAGATAATATTCAAACCTCAAATGTTATTAGATTTGTAAAAATAATATTTGTAAATTCTAAGAAGACTTTTCAAGAATTAAAAGGTATTTTAATACAATTTGTTTATTACTTAATTCATGTTCAAAACAACTATTCTCTCAACCTCGTTTGTGCCCATATATAAGTATATATTCTTGCCTTTGCTGTAATTGTACACGCTGCGTATGGGAAACGTGTAAATAAAAATTAAAAATAAATTAGAGCTACCTGCGGGTTTTTATTAACTTTTAATTTATGAAGAGTGTAAAATAATGAGAGAGTGCGACTGCGAAAGAAGGGCAAGAGGAGAACTTGCAGCTGCAACCGAACACGAATGCTGCCAGCAGAAAATAAGAAACGGAAAATCGCAATACAAGCGAAAAGAGAAATAAAACAACAAAAAAATAAGGAAAATAACAACAAACCATTCACACATTCAGCCAGGTGTGTAGCTTCGAGGGGAGCGAGGGGGTTACAGAATAGGTGTGCAAAGTACATAATGCACAGATACAGATACATGACTGAGTACAGTATTGGCCCTCACACACGCTGGCACATAATTGAAATAATGTTTGGAAATTGCAATTTGCAAGGCAAGCAGAGAAATACGAGCGGAATTTTCAATTAAAATTATCCATGCAACGAATTTTAAGTGCACTCTCTAGGTTGAAAAACAAAACTTGCGCAATATGGCAGATGCTACGGATGTTTTTCAGATAGTGCAGGTATAACGATAGATATCAAACGGGATTTTTATCCAAGGATGCCTTATTCCTCTGATTTCTATATTTTTTATAATTATTATCCTGATCACTTAGCAATCTTCTTGCCTTTACCAATATACCCCACTTTAGCATCTCCCCAATAGAGTATAAAATTCTCGGGAAAAATGCAAAACCACTGATGGAGTCAAGAGCCCAGAAGAAGAAGGTTAATACTTCAGATTCCAGATTAAAGTGGAAACCCGGGGAAGGTAAGTGTGTGCAGCGATGGAAAGCCACAAAGAGAACTGAGTAATCAGGAGTCGTGATCGTGTTTGATTTACGCTCTAAGCCCGGCTAATTTCATAGAAAGTTGCGTGATTTAATTGATGACGGACCGTCGAACATGAGATTCGCTGCTTAAACTTTAGCTTAAGCTTCGTCGCTTCCTTACAACAAGCAACTCCCCCAATATAATTTTTTTCTTTTCTTTTCTCTTCTCTTTTTTTTTAGCATAACCCAAATGCACTTGAGCAGAACCAGAGATAGAGATAGAGAGAGAGAGATAGAGGGGGCAACAACAAATTGCAGTCAAAGGGGGAGTAAAATGCTCAACAAAGTTACAGAGCTCAAAAAAAAAAAATAAAAAAAACCAACAAAAAAATGTAAAGGAAAACCCCTCAGAGCAACAGGGATGGCAACTGATGTAATGACATTTAGAAAAGCCCAACAACATCAACAACAACAACAAGGGCTTAGATAAGTTTTTCCTTTAGGAGAGAAAAGCCTCTACACTCTACTTGGCATTCGCCTCGAGCACTTTTCAGTGTTTAACTTGTGTGAAGTTTTCGAGTTGCAGCTCGGACAAGACAAGGCAAGGCAAGGCAAGGCAAGACAAGACAAGACGGATGGATGCGAGGCATCTTTGGCATCATGGCCACTTGTGGAGGTTAACCCACTGGAGGAGCTGAGTTAGGCCGGTTGTGGGTTAAGAATCAGGGTGCGAGATGGTGGTGGCGGGTCTCTGAAAACCCACGACAGCTGCTGCCTGCGGTGCTGCGGTTCTGTGGGCCTTTTAAGCAGGTCAACTCGAGACATGAACGCCAGATTGCAGATTGCAGTTGCCGAGAAGTTTTTGGCTGGAAGTTAATCTATTTGAAAAGTTGCCGGAGTCAGCTGGAAATTAGGGAGCGAGAGAAAAGAGAGAGATATGTTATGGCCACGGTTGGATGTTGGGTGAGAGGAGGGGAAAACTACGACCATTTGCAATGTGGTAAACATGCTTGGGAATTGTTGTTTAATTTAATTTAAATTCACCCATTTTCGGTATATCACAGATAGTTACTTATAAACTGGTTTCACTTAAGATATTAAAACTCTTAAGATCTAGGGATTATTATTAATAATAACATGGACATTTACACATTTGTTTAATTCCTATCAAGATATAGTAATAAATTTATTTCGAAAGCAAATCATTGAGACTCTTTTCCACTTCCAGCTTAAACCAAAATCTCAAAATCATGTTAACCTCTTACGATCGATCCATAAAATCCATATACATTTGCATAACGCACTCAAAACACAGCACTCCCTCCTCCTTCCGTCTGCCCATCAACTTGTGTTCTTTGGCTGAAATTCCCATCTAATTACCGTCAGAGTGTCACAGGCTTTTGACAATGACATCTCCCCTCATTTGGCCCCTTGAAACAATGAGCTCAAGCTGTGGGGAAAACAGTAATAGAACAGTTGCATACTGGCTCAACCCAAGAACCCCCTTTGCCATTTTTGGATCTAGGTACTTGGTTATGCACTTTGATATGCGTCAGTCAGTCAGTCAAGTAAGTTGGGTCGGTTTTGTTGCCTAGATGCGAGATGTGAGATGCTAGAGAAATGGAAATGGAAACCTGAGTGCGCAGCAACACACGTCGAATACGTAATCTGCGGGTGGTTTTAGGTAGCAGAAAATGTGGAGGTTAGCAGATTGCTCCCACCATGCCTAACAAATTAGAAACATCTATTATTTAGCTTATTTTGGACTAAACATTGAATGGACTTTGGGACAGACGAACATCTTCCATAGCGAGTATGCCCATAGCTGGTGTGATTATGCATTGATAATCCATCTCCCAGTGCGAGTGTGCACAGTGTTTTAACCACTTTACAGGGATTTTCAAAGCGCATAAATCACTCAATTGGAAAATGCACTCTCTTCCATCTTCCTTGCTCGACCGCCTGCCTGCCTCTGACTGCCTAGGTTGCCTGGCTGACCGGCCGATTCCTGTGCCCCAGAGCATAATTCATATGCTATTTAAGCCTTGGCCATAAATTCACCGACCAACACAGGCACCCCCATTAATTAGAGCTAAAAGTGAACTCTTCTCCGCTTACCTTTCGGTCTGTGGTCGGTTTTCTAATAAAAAACATAGAGAACCCATAAAGCCATGCACACACACACACACTCTGTCTAGGAAAACGACTAATGCAGAACCTCATTAGTCTTGGACGGAAGATTAAGCCAGTTTCTTCTGGGCGGTAAAATCAGATTCTTCTAGTTTGGCCTGAACCATGTAATCCCCGCTTTGAAAAAATAAGTAGGTATGCAAAAAGCAGCAGCTCGCCATTCGCTGGCGTCTATAAAAGGGATTTGGCTCTGTACTAAAATAATCAATCAATGTGCCAATCAATCAATCAGCCATCGGAAAAACGAAATCGCCAAATAGAAATTCAACCGAGTCCAGCGAAAAACTGTGTGCAAAATAAATGTTGCAAACAAATAGCAAGCAAACAAAGAAAGGAAATAATCAATGGAAATAATTGCAAGACAATACAAATTATCGAATTGCAAGGGAGTTAATTTTAATTTAGAATGTCTACTATCCTACAAATCCGGCAAGCCTTTTATAATATTTATTTGAATTTATTTTGCTTTTCTTTATCATGTTTTTCTTTTAATTTTTAATGGTTTTTTTGTTTTATAGTATCCACAGCTTAAGTAAGTAATACTTCTGCTTATTTTTGCTTATTTGTAAAGTTGTTCTCTTTCGAGATGACGAATTAAAGTTTTTATTTTTAAGATTAAGCCAAGAACAGTTGTGCAAAATGTTTTGTTATCGTTGGCATTTCATATTTATTAAATTATATTTCGATGAATCACTTTCAAGCCAGTCATATATATAGTAATTTAAGTGTTTGCAAGTCTTATTAGTTAAATTTAATTTTATTATTTAGCTACAGATAGGATTTATGACTTTTTATTAAAGTTCTTATTCAAATTATATAAAATTTCGGTTTATTTTGACAGAACTTCAGAAGAATAATAGTTTAAGATAACTTTCTAGCATTTAAATATTTTCTCTGCTGTTCTTTAGCCGCCAATACCCCACAGTTAAAGGAAATTATAATTAATCTCCCATTATATGATAATTTTCTATAGAAAACCCTTTCAGAGTGCAACTTACAATATGCTCCTTTAGCTCCTTGGTCCGAATTGGTCCCAGCCACTGATGTAATCCAATGTAGCGTTTCTGGACCATTTTCAAGGCGGGTGCGCCTTGGGCATATGGTCCGCCCAGAAGGGCGCTGGCAGTTTCTAAAACCACCATTCTGCTATCGCCCGGATCTGTGATAGTTGTTATTTTGCCTAGTTTCTGCTGTTATTTTCGCAACACTTTCCGGCTGATGATGCCGGAACACAATACTTCACTCACTGTACTTTTCTTTGTTTTTTTTTTTTATTTTTTAAAATAGATTTTCCCTTTCTTGCTTTCGTTTATTTTTGTTTGGAATTTCTTTTGGGTTTTAATTAAAATTTAAGCCGAATTACGGTTTTTCAGACGTGACACGGCAGCCACAAAAGCGATTCCAATTCAGATTCAGTTGGGGAACTCTCTGGCTCCTTCTGCGTGTTATAATCTGCAGCACTTTTAATCCCCGAGACGGAAAACGAGACAGTTTCAATTTACTTTTGCCATTTGGCAATCCTTGAAATCAATTAAACGACACGCACAATCCATCTAGGGATAATATCTGTGGGACTTCCTACTTCTTCTTTCTTTTAAATATATTTTTTCAATTGGGATATATTTGGTAATTCTGTTTGAGGCACTGATCAAAATGGGGTAACTTGTTTTTTTGTTTAACAATTCTTGGGCTTGTTGTAACACCCCAAATAAACCGTAAATAAAGCACGAAAACTGCGACTACGGCGTAATTGAAGTGTAAAACGGAAACGAGGTGCACGGAGACAACCGTTGTGTTCAGAATTTCATCGCGAACTGATTGGAAACTTGGAACTTGGTAAGGAACTCTGCTAATCAGCCGCCCGAAATGAGACGAGCAGACACGAGCCGGCTCGGGTAGAGCCGAAGCGAAAACCGGAAGCCGAGGCGAGACGAGCGAGAGCCGAAGAGCCCCCGCTTAACGAATGCAATTGCCGTATAAGCAGTGCTGTCAGTTTAACTTATTTCATTAGAAATATAGCATATTTTGAAATGGAACAGCTATTTAAAGTATAATACAATGTATTTTAATTAAAAACTAAAAGAAAAACACATTTGTAGGGAAACTATAACCCCCATTTAACATTTTCTTTTTGTTTAACCCTTCACATTTTATTGGAATATATATTTTTCTTGCTTTGTTATCTGTTTTTGAATAAAAATTTCTCACTTATCTTATAAGCTATCATTCCCCGACAACACTGTTGTCGTATAAGAGGGGGAGCCAGAGAACCTTGGAGAGCTGAGCGAAAAACACTTGTTGTTGACGTTTTTCCGCCGCCGCGGCACACCCCAAAAGCTATAGAGAGCAAAAATGGAGAGTGAGCAACAAAAACAGAGACAAATGGCAATGGAGAGTAAGCGAACTGTTGCTTTATGGTTGTGGAGACTTTTGCCCACTGCTCTTATACGAGAACAGGGTCTTATATTACCAGAAAGTAGCATTGCCAGCTGTCGAGCAGAAAAGCGCAGTTATCTTTTGTAGAGAATCAGCAGGCGAAGGTTACAGGGAGCAGAGGTGGGTGTGGGTTGCCTAGATAAATGTATGCATTGTTTTTGTTCGAAGAAGTCGGAAAATAAGAAAAAACCGCAAAATTTTGAGAAATTCAAAATGTTAACAGGTTGCTTTCGTTAATATGAAGGAATGAGACTTCATGGCGTCTAAAAATTATAAATTAATGATTTGAATATCAATAATATATCAAGAACTCAAAAAGAAAATGCAAAGCATTTTATATTTAGCATACCTTTTCTTTAATTAATAAAATAAATGATTGATGAATGAAAATGATTAAAAGATTACGGAAATTCAAAGTTTTATATAAATTTATAGTTAATTTTCACAAATTCAAAATACTGCGTCTATATATTATTGAGTTTTTGAAAATAACCAAATTTTAAAAGTAAAAACTTCAAGTAATTCAGTAATTTAATAAAAAACCTTCTCTAAATAGTTTTAACCATTCTATTAATGTTTATATACCTATATATTTGTTAACATTTTAATAATAAATATTTTTTGTAATTTAACATTAAAGGTATTACATCATTCTAATAATCTAAATAAAAGCACAATAAAACAGAAAATAGTTAAATCATCCAATCTAAACAACAACCAAAATTGACTGATAAAATATTATCTCGAAATTGTAAACAACCAGGCCTTTGTCTTTTATTACTGCTGATATAAAAGTTAAGAATCGACCAAAAGTCAGTAAAAAAATGATATGCAAATGTTCCCACCATTAGATAACACTTTGCCCACTCAAAAGCCAACAGGTAACAGCCAACGAGCCTCTCAGCCAAAATCTCTAAAAAAGTTCGGCTCCCGTTAACTTAATTTCACCAGCTAAGCACAAAAAAAAAAGGAAAGGGGCGAAGTGATTCTAACCGAAATGAGCTTCATTAATTATACACAACTGGATGACAAGTTTCAGGCGCCTTGTAAGCATTTTAATGATCATAAACCAAGCAGCGAAAAAAGGTTTCGTTGACTGCGTCGAGCATTTTTTATATATTAAGCAAACCCATGCGGAGTTTGTTGACTTCTTCAACAAAGTGTGACTAAACAAATTAAGCCGAGAACCGAGCGATGGGGAAAGGCCTCCGAGGTGAGGAGGTGGAACAGATCAGAGGCAAAGCGAAAAAAAAAACCGAAAAACCTGGAGCGCACTAAATTACAAATTAAGTAAGGTTCGTACATCGCAACATCAAAGTCGGAGCTTTTTTGAGTGCGAAGAAAACGCAACAAGATACACGTAATACTTGGTAACAAGTAAAGCCGATTTCACGCACGAGAAGAGCGGGCAAGGAAGACTAAAGAGACAAAGACAGAGCCTTCTCCTCTTCCATTTATGAAAACTGGAAAATTGTTGGCAATAAATGGAATATCCATCACCATCAGCGTCATTATCCTCTTGGCCATTATCAACTACATTCACCCAAATGGGCACTAGACAACATTCTTTCTTCCTTTTCCTGCCGACGATCTGAGCTAGAAGAATCTAACGGTTAATACCAGAAGAAGGAGAAGTGCACTGGGAAAAAAATAAAGTACTGAAAAAAATATGAAATATGATAGCATGTTATTTTTACGCTATTTTTGTTATTTATGTAAATGTGTATGCAAAAAATATATATTTTTTGTTTTAAACATATTTTTTTGTTTTAAATATATTTCTTTGCTTAAAATAAATTTTTGTATATTAAAACTGAACTTTCTACACGTTTTACTTATTTTTTTTCGAGTGCAAGAACTGCAGTGCTGAACACAAATCCAAGCAGACAGCGGCAACAACGACTTGTTGCCATAAAAATGTTGCTGCAACATGGCTTGGTAATTAAGCGGTAGTTTCTGGTTGCTCCCTGCTCTCACGTGATTGTTTTTGCTATTTTATTATTTTTTTTTTTTTTAGCTCAAAAGTTCAATGCACGGAGCACATGAGAAATTAGCACAGAAGAAGAAGGCGAAGCTGTGCCTCGAGAAAATTATGCAAACGGTGAGAGATAGAAGAGAGACTCAGACTAAAAGAGAGGGAACCACCACCACCTTGCTCTCAAAGCCTCGGCAATGACATTCAAAAAAGCTGCCAGTCGGGCTCACGATCGCTCACGATCTTGCCGCCCCGAGCCCCGAGCAGCAGAACTCTTTTTTCGTATTCCAGTCAAGCAACTTTGATTCAGAGAGTTCGTTAACCGCACGAAATACATTCGCTCGCGCAACAACAACAAACCATATGAGATCATTATGACCGAGCATCGTTGTCGTCATTAACGTGATCGGGTTCTTGGCCTAAAAATATTTTCAAAGCTACCACGACCTGCCTAACTGCATTTTGGCCAGCTAAGTCCCTCCTCTCTTTCATCTCTCTCGTGTGATCTTATGGGCTGGTGGAGTAGTTCTTTGGGGTCTTTTATCTCAACTCTAGGCAATTAGCAACAAAGTCCAAGGAGTGTGTTCTGGCTGACATAAATTAATTGAAATTACTGCATAAACTGTAGGAGATAATGTCAAGCATTTCGGTATACAGTGGCGGACTAAAGTCTACCTAGGACCACCATTTTTAATATTTTACCCACTCCTATGGCTTATACAGGAAACGTAATAATGCACTCCAGTTTTAAATATTAGTATTATACAAAAATACAAATTTCAATTTTATTAAATGAACTCTTTAAGTTATACACAAAAAACATAAAAAGGGCTCTAAAAAAGTGTACATAGGATTTCTTACTTAGCACTTTAAGGATATAATATTGATACATACATATAAGGAATAAAGTTAATACTTTGTTGGGTTACCATGGCTTTTTAAGCATAGGGTAATTTTTTAATGTGTGATTTCTTTGCTCCTAAATTTCCCAAAAGTGCAGCATAATATCTTAATCCGTGCTTTTCGGTGGTAAAATTAATTGCCGGCAGTCTACAACATTACATTAAATATAACAAAATAATACTTAAATTCCACTTTCAAACAATTCTTTTGTTCCAAATTCTTCTTCTGCACCTGTCATATTTTATTTTATTTATATGTTCATCACACCCTATAAATTTCCCAGTGAATTCTAGGCCGCTGACAGAGGTTTTATTTAGACAAAAATAAATTCGTTTAGCCTGTCGAGAGCCTATCGATAACGATAAGTCAACGCCTGCATGCGCGTTCGTGTGTGTGCCGCGCTGCAGTCCATTCCCGTTCGCACAAACACCTCTACAATGCATTTCATTTGCAATTCACACTATGGGAAAGTGAAGTACACAGACACAACATATAAACGATAGAGGGAGACGTACTATCAAAGGGCTAAAGGGGCGTGGCAATGGGTGGTGCATTGCATTCGAGTTTCAAGTGTGTCAGTCGATGTGGAGTCGAGTGGTTGTTGCCTTTGCTGGCAGGGAGAATGTCAGGTAATTGAATAACGTGTCCTCAAATAAATACGAAATTCGTCATGATTTATTTTTATTATTTTTTCGGTTGCAACACTTTGTTATAGAACAGAAATGGAAAAACAAATGTTTGGAGTTGGCTTTTGGCCACAATTTAGATGGGGATTACTACTGGTTTGTTGGGTTTTGAAAACCATTTTTATAACCCGTATCCATACCACAGAAGGATATTAACGGGCAGAAGAATGTATTTTTGATCCCATAAAGTATAAATATTCTTTATCAGTATATTTTAGTCTATTAAGCCATGCATCCATGTCCGTCTGTTTAAAATAATATATCCTAGAGACTATAGAAGCTGTGAATGAAGACATATCCAAGATAAATATTTGAAAGTTTGCACAATAAAGAATATTTTTGTTTTATATATATTCAACATATTCCCTGTATGCTACTGATAAATTCACTTTAGTTATGAATATTATTATACAAACAACATTTTAAGTCTGCTGCCAGTTTCATTAATTAGTTTTCCCGCTCAATACAGAAAAAAATCCTTTATGTACAATACATATCCCATCTGCAAATGGTAGTTTCCTCATTTTTATTTCGCTATTCATCAGCTGCCTGGCAGCCCGGCATTCATTTGTCTCGCAGCCGGCAGTCATCGAATGGCATATCTAAATTGAATTTATAATAGTTGACAAGACAAGGAGGAGGACGACCCCGCCGCCGCCGGTATTGAACCCACCACCCACCTCGGACGGTTGGTCATCAACCAATTCAGAGCAATTCTCATTCATTTACTTCAATCACTTCTCACACATTTTTTGCACCCAACAGACAGACGGGCAGAACGAGAGAAAAAATGTGGCGAAAATTAATTAAAAATCAATTTGATTTTGATTGTTGACTGGGGAGGGGGTAGGGCCCTCCTCTCCTCCCATCTCCTCCACTGTTAACCCATCTATTTGTTCTTTCGCCTCTCCTCTCCTCGTCGTTGTCGAATGTTTAATTGACATTTGGTACAATGTTTGACATTTTTGCTCCACGAATTGAATACTTGTTGTATTTGTTTTTTTATCGCCGTGTTTTTTATGATTTTTCAATTATGCCATTTTTTCTTCCATTTCTCTTTGGGCCCAGGGTATGGATTGGTTGTTGTGTTTCATGCTCGATCAAAAACAAATCAAATTAAAATAAAAGAACATTTTTAATTGAATTATTTCGCAAGAAACATTAAATCCCATTCCATTTACGTATTTATTTATCTATAATTCAATTCAAAAAGGGAAAAAAAGGGAAAAGCGTGTTGAATGTATTCGCCAAATTAAAATGAAATTTGTCGAAATAAATTAATATTAAAATCTGCTTGTTTTTTCTGACTGCATAACATTCTAACAGGCCGTATGTTTCAATGGCAGCCATGGCAAATGCAATTTTGATGGCACGAAACACGTAGGACATACAAAAAACCAGGGCCCCAACAAAAATATGCAGCAAAAAGTGCAACATTTCATGGATATTTGGCCAAAACTGGAAGGCAGCCAACGACAAATGTCAGACAATGCAAATGAAATGAATGTCAAAGCGTAGAGCTACCGATAAAAATAAATGTGAAACCGAAATAAAGGTAACACATAGAATACCCTAAAGGTGTAGGAGAATATTTAAATTTGACATTTTTATATTTCATCTACAAGTGATATTATTGAGTAAAATTCATATTTTACCACAATATAATTTCTAAAAAATCTAAAACCCCAACCTTTTTTACTATGTATTACCTTTCTTTTTATTTTAAAGTGTATAGAAAAGTAGTAGATATTTCAAACCAAAACATATGACAATGAAAAACCTTTTTTGCTTTAATTCAATTTAAAATTGGCACAAACACAAAACAATATAAAAACAAAACAAAAACCAAGTGAACAATAGTACTTCCAAAAAGGTGTCAAGAAAAGTACTTAAAATGTATTTAAATCGCCGAAATGCGACGCGAATACAAAAAGAAGAAATAAAGCTGAGAATGAGAAGTGATAAACAAAAGCTACGCTCAAGTAAACATTATAATAAAAGGTAATGATGTCGCACCTTGAAAATGCATTTAACTTTTGGGTTTCTCCTGGCTATTTATATTAATTTATTACTTATTAGTTCAGGTACACTCATTCATTAAATTTAACTAGATTTAGTGCATCGCTTTCACTCCAAAAGAGTCATAATGCATTGTTTGCTTACTGACAATCGAAAAGGTGTTTTCTCTCACAAATATGGCAGAAATATTTATTTTGTATGGCTGAATCATCTTGTGGTTCTCTCATTTCATTTAAGTTATGAAATAAATAAATCAAATCGATTTTATAACTTACATTATTTTCTTTATTAAATAGTTTTTGCAGTCAGCTTTATATAGATATTTAAATTACACGCACCTGTAAAGATAAAATAAAATACAAATTAGTTGTCTGTTTGCTTTATTAAAAATCTAAGAAAGCGAACTTATATTTATATTCTCCCCACTAATTCCATTTAATGAGCTTTCGCTTTTTATCCTCACTCTTGAGTTGATTAAAAATTATAACGCACTTAAAAAAATGATTTTTTCTCGTGTTCACTTATGCCTCATTTAACCAAATTAAAAGTAAACACGAAACAGAGTGCTGGGGATACAAAAAAAAAGAACGAGGAAAATTAAAAGGAAATTCTTTGAGCTTGTGTGTGTGTGTGTCAGTGCTTGTGCAGATTTAATCAGCAGCAAACTCACCCAACCGCAAAAAGTATGCAAAGGAAAATTATGAAAAGCCAAGGCACGAAAAGCGAACAAAAAAAAAGGTAAACACAAAGCGAGTAAAGTGAAAGTGACACGCCAATGACGGGAAAAATAAGCCTCATCAACAAATATTGAAGAGGCATACTTAGTGGCTGGAAAAATCCATCCAGATGAGCCAACTCATTTGGAATTTGTTTGGCAAGTTCACCTCTCATATCCTCTTATTTTACCCCGGCTATAATTCAATGGAAAGGCCGACAAATATGCACCAGCATTTCATTCTCAGTTTCCCCCCCTTCGGTGTGGCCTCTGCTGATGTCATCGCCTCAAATAGACCGCAACCCAGGAGGAGTGGACATAACCCAACCTCAAGTGTCCTGGCATACCATGGCATAACATGGATAGGCCTGAAGACTGCCAAAGGAAGGACTAACTAAATCTGTTCTGTCCTTCCCTTTTAGTGCTGACTGAGTACCTTGTCGGTAGTTCCTACTTTTTCCCAGCTCTTTTTTTTTCGTATTTTAAGGGGCACTTTTGGCACCTAAGTACATTTTTTAAATACTCTTTTTATAGATCAGAGAATTCTAAAAGTACAAAGTACTATATACTATGTAGTAAAACAATACTTGTTCTTTTATAATATTGTATTATATTATTCAATAAACAAAAATTGTCACAATCAATGCCGGTGCAGAGATCTTTGGGGTTTTCAAAATGCCTTAAAAAGACACTTTTGTAGACAACACAATTCTTTAAATACAAAATTCAATGTTTAGAATGTTTGATATATTTTTCTTACATTCCCCTGTCCAACAAATAATTTAATAAACCCCTGTTTCCCTAAGAAAAAGGGCATCTAGCAAGAGGCTATAGTCCCCGACTCCTGTCCAAACATTGACATTGCACAGGGGGCTGGGGGCAAAGTCCTCGTTTGGCTTCGACTTTAATAACTTTAAGCAGCCACGGTCAATTTAATGTTCATGGCAGGCGGGCGCAGATGCCCAGAGACAGTCGGTCCTGGACGTCCGGCAAAAGGACCTTACGGATGGGGGGGGCGACTGGACAAGACTATATGTATATCCTAGCATCCTTGCGCAAGACAGGCGACAATTTGAACGAACATATGGAGAAGAAACAAAGCATAAGAAAAAAAAAAAAGAAACACTGAAAAAGAGAGGAAAAACTTGAAAGGAAAACTTGATTATAAAGCGATGACTTCACACTTTGCTGGACGTCGGATAAAATAGGAAGAGGCGGGGGGTGTGGAAAAGGAGAGCCGGGTGGTTTTAGGACATATAATTTTCTGTTTGGCCTGGACAAGGACATTGTGCAAACAGAGGCGTGTACCAAAATGGGACGAAAAAAGGGGGGACACAGGACTCTGCTGCTGCTGCTGCTGTAATTTAATACTTTTCTAATATGTATTTGTCTCTCTTTCTCCCTATGTGTGTCTCTCTTCTAAACCCGCCCCCACCTCCCCTTTTTGGGCAAAGAATTTTAATAGAATTGGTAAGCTGAGATGGGTCTACTCGTACTCCCTTTCAGCTGTAACCCCCCTTTTCACCGTGCGTGATTAGATGTCCAAAAAGTAGGCAATGAAATTTGGAAAATATGCTATGTGTGCTATCCCTTGCTCTATCTCGTTTTCTCTATTTATCTCGCCTTAGTAGGTCACACTAAAATAGGTAGGGGTGAGGGGGAAGGAGAGGCTAACAAAAAGCGGCCGAAGCAGCAGAAACTAAAGTCAACAAGTCGAATCGACAGACTTTTTTACGATGCCAAGGGATTGGCAGCAAGCGGATGGATAGGGTTAAGGGATAAGTGATTGGATAGCCTAGGATGTGTTTTTAAGAGATGTGAAAAACATATTTTGTGGTTAGGTAATAAATAATAGTCCTGTGTACATATTTTTTTAGGAAAACAATATCTTTTGGAGTTGCTGATGAAATGTTAATTTTAAACTAACTCGGACTAATGCTATCTACGTAAGATACACTTCTCATAATTAAGATACGTGCCAATAATTATCTTTTGATCATACAAAGCTCTCATTCTGCGATACATTAAATAACATTATCTACTTTTTTTGTATTGTATAATAATGATTATATTTGTTTTCCACTTTACCCATTATATTTAACTTACCTAAAAAACGCAATCAAATAAATGAGGGAAAAACACGAACAAAATTGTTTCTTGAAAGTGGTTTCCTCGGCTATCTTTCATTTTATCCAGCCATCTTTTTCAAAGTCTAGTTAATGTCTTGTCTCGGACTACGTGTCACTTACTACAACAAAACCACTATCCTCAAATATACAATAGCGACAATTTGCCAAAATAAGAAAATAAGAAGCACCAAGCAAAGAGAGAGTAGAGGAAAATGTCGAAGCCAAAAATAAAGTCATGTTTAATGGCGCACAAAACACACCGTAAAAAGGCGAGAAGAGCCACTGAACAAGGACCGAAAAAATATAGTGTAGAATGTAGAGGAAGGACAAAAAAAAAGAGTGTTGAGAAGCACAGAAAAAGTGAATGCAAAGTTATTTGATTAAGTCACTTAAGGCAAAAAAAAAGCAGCCAAGGATGGAAGAAAGAAAAAGCATATCCTTTAGTAAGGCTAGTTCCCGGCAGGACAAAACACTGGAAGAAATATGGTCAAAACTATAATTTAAAATTTACAAATTTATTTTTAAGTTAGGTGTTGCTAAAGAAATTTCTATGGTTTTAAACACACTTTAAAAGGTTTCTAAAATAATAATAAACAATTTTGCATCATAAAAAAAAAAAAACATATAAAAAAGATTCAAGTGCTTTCTGGAGCACCCTATGTTTTTTTTTTTTTAATGGATCTAATTTCTATTTATTTTTATTAAATTTTCTTTCAGATTAAAATAAAATGAACAAAGAATGACATGATTTTTCCCACAGTGTGCTGGTAACACCACTCAGACAGTAGCAGCAGGCAAAGGATCACAGGAGGTTGAGGGCAGACGTGGGATTCTCCACTCTGCATGTAATATTGACATATTGAACAAACGTGCGGCAAGCCCAAAAGTAAAATTGGCGCAGAGAAAAGAAAAACCCATCGAAAACGCAAGTGCAACAAAGCCATAGAAGGAGAGCAAGGGGCCAGGCCAGTGGTTTCCCCCTTTTTCCGTTGGACGAACAGACAGTCGGGACTTAAAAAACTAAATTCATATTAAAAGTACGCGCTCAGCAGACATGACAGCAAAAGGAGATAGATGGCGAATATTTCACTGGCAAAAGGAGTTTGAAGAATTGAGGGCGTGACTCACAGAGGGGAAGAATACAGCTATAAATAAAAAGTTGAGCTTAGATATGAAAATAATTTGATAAAAGCATATAAATAAAAAATAAAGTAAAAAATTAAATACAATATAAAAATAAAAAATGGACCTGCAAACTTTATAATTGAAAAAAAAAAAAAATTGATTTAAGTAAATTTTGCATACGGTTATAATAGTAAATTATTAATATAAAATATGGGTAAATTTAATAAAAAAAATATATATATAATTTTGTCAAATGCAAACATTTCAAAAATTATAGTTAACACTTTTTCGGAAACCCTTACGACACCTTCACAGCTTGAAGCCGCAAATAGTTGGGAGAGAAAAAATGGGGGAAAAAATTCTAAAATATATTGCCAAGGACTCGACAGCATAGACGCACGTACACTCTTTTTTCCGCCTCACACACCCTTTTCTACTGCGTCCACCGGAAACTGTGGGTAAGAGAGGAAGCACAAGCAGAAGTAACCAGCATCGAGACACATTTTCTAATAATGTTCCAGCGTCACGTATTAATGCGTTTGTTTGTATCTTCATTTTACCCGCTGGCATTTTAATGTATTTATTTTTTTCTCTTTCTCTCTCACGCCCTAATCTGAGAGGAGAAAAACCTAGGAGGGAAAATGGCTGAGAAAACGGGGTGAAAAGTTTCCTCTGGTGGTTTTTTTCGGGCATGTTTGTGCATGCGACACACTCGTCTGGATAATAATGAAGTACGTTTACGTGTAAACTCTATCTAATATGTATGCTAAAAGCTTCAGCCACACCAAACCCAGAGGGGCAAAAATCTGAGAGTTCGAGGCAAGGAGCAGAGAAAGAGACCCGAGATCCGCGATGAATTTTTCTACATTAAGTCGGATAAGAGCTGTGACAAAGGGGTAAATATCAGGAGTAGAAATTAATTAGAGCTCGTAGCTAGAGAATTAAGTGCTAGATTCTTGCTGCTGCTGCTTTGTCTCTGGAAGAATCCATTCGGAATTCGGATTATTGGTGAAAGAGGGAAAAAAAATGCTCAGAGCTTAGTGTAAGTGAATGCATACATAATGAGTGAGAGCTGGTGGCAAAATGAAAGTGAATAATGAATTAGATCAAAAGGAGCAACCAGGTTGATGGATGGTGTGGGAAATTATTTATTAATCGGACTGGGCTTCGGTTAGCTAAATTAATTATAAGCAAAGTGTAATAATTCAATATGGAATCGGATTGAAATCCGACTTTTTTAGTTAAAATAATCAAAACCAAACGAATAAAATATATATTTGCATAGTTTTAGGCTGATTAAAAACAGATTTAATTTCACCATAAAATAACTTTATTTTAAAATTATATTTACAAACAACAAAACACATTTCGAGTTACTTTATAAACTGAAACAGTAATTTATATCAAAATCCATCTACTATAATTTATCCACTTTCATTAAGTGCACTTCTCTCCACCTATTTGACTGCACTTTTGATCGGCTTTTCCACGCTCAAAATCTCCTCCGCTGCAGTTGCTATTTTCGTGATGTTGATGCGAGAAAGTCTCGTCCTGGGCCTTATATACACATTAATTCACTTTAGCATGAAAGCCACTTTACACTATTACCCGCACAACAACTCGGGGGGTGTTAGTTGGGGAAAACTAAGGGCTCCGTGGGTATGTGTGAGTCTGTGGTTATTGCAAAACTGCGCAACGTGGAAAAATTCATCAAGCGCAAAATAACATTGCATACTTTATGGCGCATTATGAAAACACACGCGCTAGACTTGTGTGTGCGGACGGAAGGCGGGAAGGTATGATGGATGGGAGTGGAGGAGTGTCGGACTGACAGCGGGGGTGGCGAAATTTGCGCTACATTTACACAAAAACGTTTTAGAAAATGTGCACAACACGACAACCCTGTCTCTTACATCGCTCTATCTCTGTTTTGCATTCGCAATTACAGTGGACAATATAGAAAATGAACATGTAACTATGGGAATAAGTACAGTAAACACTTATAAACTAAATAATGGCACTTTTAAAATATTAACTATTATATTTCACTAAAGAAATAAATAGGGTTTTGAAATCAAGAAAAAAGGTGTAAAAAAGTATACTAAAAAAAAGCTTATTTTTGATTTTGGTACTCCAAAGATATTGAATACTTTTAGACACCTGTTTAAGGGTTTTACAGCTCCTTCTGATTTCTGGAACACTACATCAATTTGTAATAGATTTTTGGTAAGAAAAATAATAACATATATTTTAAAAAAACTAATTACTTCCATTTATTTATATTCCACTGTTTCAAAATACGTGAAAAACGCAAGCTGGCAGTTAACCTCAAAAGCCTGCACATGCCGCCCTCTTAACCCTCGACAGACCCCAACGAGTTATGCAGATAGTACTGCTGATAATGATGATGATGATGATGACGACGAGAGCCCCAGACAGAGAAAAGTTGAGAGGGGAAATGTGGGCAGTGTAAACAGAGCAACAATCATGGCGTCGAGGACGATGATGACTGTGATGATGGGAATCCTGATGATGATGACGGCGTCGTCTCTCTAGCTGATGTCAGCCAGTGTCCCTGTTCCTCCACTTCCTTCGGAATCCTTGTGTTCCAACATTCGCGGGATATTTTCGCCATATGGCAGAGTAATGATAATAAACTCCTAAAAACACAGCACGAGAAGAGAGAGTTGAGCGGTGGGAAAAGCAACAGGAGTCAAGGAAAACTGTCGTCATCGCCTTCGAGGCTGTCACTCGGTTCTTATCTGCGGCAGGACCTGCAACCAAGCGGCAAACTCTTCAGCTCTGCAACTCGGACTAGCGTCAGTTATTTTCATTCAATTTCAGGGTATTCCCATCCCCATCTCGGCTCACATTCCACAATGTGCCACAGATACAAACCGCAGGAAATTGCGCATTTTGTTTGATTTCCATCCGTCAGAGACCGGGCTGGAAAATTTAAGCAACAATAAATCTCATGTGCGAATGGAAAATAGTGAGGGTTAGACCAGAATAAACGGGTTAAATGGGAATTTATTTTGGGAAACTGAGATTTAGCTTGGTTGTGTTGAGCACCCATACAAATTCCTATGAATTTTAGGTGAAGCAGGAAAATATTGTGAAGGGAAGTGTAGCTTCTAAAATCCCATAGCTATAGTATTAATATATATGATTTGGTATAGAGGTTACTTTCCAAATATTAACATTATTATTTTCCTCTACATATGCAATTGTTATTTCACATTTTCCTGAGTCTTTAAATAGGGTATGCAATGTACCAGCTCCCCATTTCCTGGCCACAAATCGCATTAATATTTTTACTTAACAACTAACTAACAACTGACAAATGCAATTAAAAATGTGTAGAAACAACTCAGTCCTCCAATGTCAGTAACAAGCTGCAAATTAAAAGCATACAGGCATAGAAAATCTAGGACACTAAGCCATTGCTAAATGAATTACAAATGAAATGAATTACAAATTTAAATATATTTTCAGTCTACGTAAAAAAATGTAAATTCAGCCTACAGGAAATTCTTCTTCCTGTGAATAAACAAAATTTAATTTTCTGATAAATATTTATTAATACCCGGAGCAATTGCATTTAAACTTGATTTTTGTAATGCTTAAAGAAGCCTTTATAAATATTTAATATTTAAAAATTGTCCTTAGAAACTTATTGCTGTCCCATTTAAAATCTATGGTTAATTAATAACCAATACTGACGACTATTTGTCTCTGTGCAGAGCATCATCAGGCGGACAAGGACATGGCCATCAGCGCTTGGCTAACGTTGTTTCATCAACTCATCCCCGGCATCCTTCGGCTGCTCCTTGGCTTCTCCCACTGCCCTGCTGCCTCGGTTTTGCTCCTGCTGTTTTTTCTGTTGCCAACGTTGCTGCTCTATTGCGCTATCGCCGCTGTGGCCCCGCAGGCGTTATATGTAATTGCATTTTTTAGTTTTAATGGAGCGTACACAACCAGGAATAGGAACTGAACTGAACTCGGCTCAGATCTGAAATGAGGAGCGGCAGTAGCAGCAGCAGCAGCAGTTTCCCTTTGGCTGGAAGCTCTCTCTCTCTCTTGCTGCGAATGTAATTAATTTGTAACGTTTGATGACAAGCTTAATGGCCAACCGTCCAGCTGGGTGGGATGGATGATCGGGAGCAGGGGGAAGGTGGTGGTGGATTGGGTGGAAAATATAGGAAAAGCAATGGTGGATACTGTCTGCCGCCTGGTGCGTGTGACGGACTGGATTGGTGCAAGTATCGAGGGTGGCTCCCTAATAGTTTTATAATTGATTCTGATATGATTTGGCAAAATGAGAAAAAATCAAAAACAAGAGAAAACAAAATTGGAAAACATTATATATTCGATTTACAGTCCATTTCAGAGGGTGGCTGCAAACTCAATTGAAAATTGCGTTTTTGCGAGGGTTGCAATTTAACGAATATACTGAAATATTTTCAAGGGATATTGGTCCATCGAATGAAATCGATTAAAGCCGCAAATAGGATTTAAACCTCTCTGCGAACGATTTATATATTAATTTTGCAAAAGATATCTTTTGTTTTATAGAATTAAATTAATTAAAGCCCCTGAATTATCCAGCAAATATACTTATTAATTTTGGAATCTTTTTATTCTCAAATAAAAATCTCTATATGCTTTACCAACTATGCCCTTAACTTTATCTTTTTCCTTATATTAAAGCCCATTTCTCTGGGTTATTTCTATAATTTCCTTGATTGCTTTAATTTACCACCAAATTCCAGTAGCAAAAATCACCGCGTTACCCTAATAGGCAGTGACATGATTAAAGCCAAGACAAACATTCGCAATGGGGCGCAGACACGTGCAAAATGAGTTAACAATTTGCATGTAAAATCTGCGACGACAAGTCGCCTAATGTTAACCCATTAAGGCCGTGAAAAGCTGTCGTGGTTGTCGCTGCCCTGAAATCAAATTGTCGCCGCCGCCGCAGTCATCGTCATCGTCGTGGTCGTTGTCGTTGCCGTCGCCGTCGCCGTTGCCGCCTCGTCATTGCAGATTTTCCAGTTCGTTTCGCGCCAACGTGCGGGAAAAAGTCACATTAGATGACTTCCCAGCGATATCATAATGAGCGAAACTCTGAGCATTTTTCTCGCCTCCTAATGATGCTTGAAATCAGCTTGGATTGAGGTAGAGAGAAGACGATCTTGTACAAAAATATGTAGGATTATTATATTTAAAATCTGTTGATGATCGAAAGTCTGGGTAGTTTTGAATTAATGGGACTTGAGTTAATCATTTCTGCTCATTTAACTTCAATAAAATAATTTAAAATAAATTTAAACGTCGTTCTTTTAAAAATTAACTTGATCTTCACTAAACAAAGTATTAAGTATCATTTTTAGTTTCATATTAACAGATAGAATATTTAATACTAAACAAAATTTTAAAAGAACACGAAATTCATTAAAAGAATTGTCAAAACTAGTTTTAATTTATTAAAAAAGTATATCATATTTATGTTTATAAACTCGGGTTTTCCCTAACTGCATCTAAAAATTAATATATTCCCAAACTTTTGGATCATTTGAGTATTAACCTTGTCTGATGATGGCCAAATATGTTTAAACTTTGAACATTTATAATTATGGTCGGCATCAATCAAGGTGGCGGCGTGAAAATGCCTTAGACATTAATTGGAATCGCCTCGAGGCGGCGTGGCAAACAAACCAGAGTTGTCAACTCTATCTTTGGCTATCTGAAGTCCCCCAATCGAAATCCTCTTTAAGATCGCCCCGACCCCTTTCACACATCAGTGCCATCATCGGCTCTTCTTCTTTTTTAGCCATCTCAAGCCTCGGTCTGGTCTCTCGACCTGTTCCTCTTCTACTTCTGCATGTCGGCAAAGTTTTTTGATATCATGAGTGTGGTTAGGTGCTGGGCTGCGGCAAAAAAGAAAAAAACACAAGGAACAAAAAAAAAAATCGGAGTAGAGGGCACTGAGTGAGTCTACAAAAGTGTCACAGCATAAAAGCACAATCTATCCCCACCGCCGCACAGTGGCAGTTTAGATACTTTGGGTTTACTAAAATCATAACTCTTGAACCAG
>JAEIHY010003354.1:0-17410 GCA_018904565.1 Drosophila tsacasi
TTTTATTTTTTTTTGGCGTGCAAATATGTTTCTATCCGTTTTGCCTGGTAATTAGGTAAATATTTTCCAACCAGAGGTCTCTCCACCATTTGCATAGATTTCAGAGTGTCGAAGCCTATTGGGTTTTCTTGACCCAACATGGTTTCGTTGGCTTTTACTTTTATGTGTAAACTTTGAGCTCTGGCGGGGTCAATGGAGGTTGCCGCAGGATAGGAAAGTGACTGGGATCTGCAAATCCATAAAAATGGGCAAAACGGGGCTTTAAAAGTGCGTTACAACACTGCCAAAGAGAGTCGTTAGAAAATTCCACATGGCAATGCGAAAAAATTCCGTAATTTTTGTGGGAACTTGGACAGTAACTAAACAGAGATAGTTAAGCTTTCTCACATTTCTGTAATAGCATTTGCATACTGAGATTCGATAACTTAGCAAATCTTACTCCATTTGCTGACAGGGAAAAAATATGTTGGAGAAAATATTTGGGAAATAATATTTAAAGATATAAAATAGGGGAATATATATGTATTTATACAAAGAGTATTTTTAACAAAGAGTTTTAGAGCTGCGAATTTCGTAATTGAAATGGTTTATGTAAGTTCAGAGTTAGGCGGTTAAACTACATTATAAAATAACTTAGAACTTCTTAGAGATTAATTACATTTTAGCAACTTGAAATTGAATGGAAACCATTTAAGTTTAATTGATTTTTCACTTTAATTTTAAGCCAGGAAAGCCTATTTAGCATAACTATATTTAAAAGCTGCTTATTAAATATTTTTTTCTACGTTATTAACACCTTTATTTATTTATCTCAAGCATTTAAATATGTGTAAAGCCCCCAAATAGCGTTTATCTAAAACTATTGCCCACCTAAGCTCAAGCACTGACCTACTGAACAATGGGAGCAGCACACAACCTGGCAAAAGACAGGCCCCAATAACAACTCACCTGAGCTAACCCCCAGGTAACACCACACATAACAAAGTCATAACAGCCCGTCGAGAATCACAAGTCAACTGATTTGACCGCCAGCTGCAGGTGGAGCCGCCAGGTAAAGATTCTGGCCGAGATGCAGTTGCAGATGAAGAGATGCAAATGCAGAAACTATTTGCATTTGCATTTTAGCACTTCAACAAGGTCCAAGCCTGGCAGGTAACAGGTAACAGGTAACATTTGTGGGCTGCCAGGGGGGTTTGCTGTTTGCACTGATTGCGCATGCAGAGTCACAGATTCGTCGGACTCCTCAGACTTTGTCTGCTTTTGGGAAATGGGAAAACGCGGGAAAGTGGGACTGCCAACAATCGACGCTGGGCTTTCCATATAGCTTAATTCTTGGCCACGCCCACGACGAAACAAATGCGAATTCAATGCAGAGAAAGAAATGTGGTAACGAGATGAGTTAAAAGATTCAAAAACGTCGAAAAGATACTTTTTAAGAGGGAAGATAGGAAAAAATAACAAATTCTATGACAAATTTCTTAAGTTAAATAAAAAGTTTACATATTAAATTAAATATTTCTCACAGTTCTAGATTTTCTAAATTGTGTATGGTTTCAGCGTGATTATAATCCCAAAAGATACATTGAAAAATTCACTAGCACACATAAATACTTTTTGCAACAAGATAGGAAGTCCCAGAGCAAATTTTACAAATCGAATAAGAAGTTAAAATATTAAGAACAATATTAAATAATATTCAATTCTTAAATTGAACATTTTTCTAGTTTTCTGATATTTTTACCGCCGTGTAGATTTCACTCACCTGTTCCCTGAATGTGTGGGTTGCTTTAGCGCGTATCTAATTACAAGCAAAGGTAAAAAAAATGCCTCAAAAAAAGGCAACCAGGATAGTATAGAGATATAAGCAAAGTCAGGCGCTGATTTCAAAGATAAATTGCCGACGACAACGACGATGACTTGGGGGACTTGCACTTGGACTTGGACTGGCTGCCATCGGTGATGAATGCGTTTTGTAGTTTTTCTTATTTTTTTCTTATGTTTTTTCTTTTTTTTGTTCTTCTTATATTTATGCGCTGCTGCGGCGACGCCGACGCTAGTGAAAATAAACAACAGTTTATTGGCATTGCCAGCGACTCTGGGACTCGCCTCCTAGCCTCAGTTCTAGACCCCTTTTTTCTAGCCAGGCTGCGCTCCACTGGAGTCGGGGCATTTTCATTGTTTAACCAACATTTTGCAAAAGGGAAAAAGGTGTCGGCTTCGAATTTTTTTGTTAGCGGAATTTTTATGAGGAAGCGATTTTTATAGCCCCAACTCCTTGACACTCCGCCGTGACTCCTCCGGGGATGAGTGACAGCCAGAGACGGCGCTCTGAACCCAAGGAAATGGGCGACATTTGATTTATGTTACAGTTTGACCAACGCATTTTGTTTGAGTTTGTTTTCTATTCTATTTTTTTTAGTACATTTCTTAGAGCTTTATTTGTTTGGTTTTTATATTTTTAAGAAAAGATAAAGTATGTCTAGAGGTTCTAGGAGAGTCGTGAAAGTGAACAAAGAAGTCGGAGAGTTTCTACAATAAAATTCAAATAAATTAAAGTTAAGAGGTCTGAGAAATACTAAAATAAAATTGAACTTTAAGAACAATCCAAATCAAATCAATTTTTAACTAAAAGTGTGAGAATAGAGAGACTAAAGACAAGTATTTTTTAGATTAAGCTTCTTTCCTGTTATGCGTTTTGTAATAAATTCTACAAATATAAATATTTATGAGACTTCGAATACAAATATCCTTTGTTGTCCTTGAATCAAGTAAATCTTCGGCTTAAGCCCCACTTAAGCTTCTGCTCCTCCAAAACAGAGACAGCCTGAAGCTAAAGACAACAGTCTTGGAGTATCGAGGAATCGAAGGCAACTTCCTCACATAATTCATCAAGGGACAAGAACAGCAGCAGCAGCTTGGGGAATGTGCATATTGAAACAAAAAATTAAAAACTACACTTGACCTCAGCCGTTGATAAGTCCCTCTGTCCGCTTGTCCGTTTGTCCGTCTCTCTGTCCGTCACTTCCACACAGCCACCGAGGCTGGAGCAATGCTCAAGTGGCTTTTTACATGGGACTGCAATGGGAACTGAGAATTGAACTGGACTGGGATCGAGGTCTGGCCGAATGGGTTTCGTTAAGTAAACATGCCACGCTACGACGCGTTCCTAAAAACCTGGTCGGATTGTGTGTATATAGCATATATATGCATTTGTGTGTGTGTGTGGACCCATTTCCATTCCCATTCCTTGGACCCAGCTCATTACGATCTTCATCATCATCTGAGCCTCATCGTTGCTGGTCATCAGCATCGACAGATTGTGTCGGCTTCGCTTTGCATCTTTTGTTCATTTTAGTTTAAATATTGCCTGCCTTCACTCCCCTGTACTCTCCTCTACCCCCCCCTCTCTTCTCTAGTTCCCTAAATGTCCAGCTCGTAGTTCTGAAGGAGAGTCGCCGGCTGCCAATAGTGCATAGCATTTCATGCACTTTTCATCTTTTTCAATCAATGTGCCCGGTGTGCACTCCACTCCACACAGCCTCCACTTTGTCATAGGAAGGGAGCATGGGAAGAACCTGGAGAGCCTGGGTCCCAGGAGACGGAGTGGGTCTCCAGCCGGACAGCGGAGTCAGCCACCGAAGGAGCTGCTGGCTTCCCTCATGCGATAAACAGAGTATTTCGAGGGCGCTAGTTGTGGGTTACCCCAGATGCACTTGGGGAAAAATATATAAGCTTTAAAGAAATATAGGAACAAAAATATGCTTCAGGAAAATATATTTTCTAAATTAGATAAGCTTTGTTTTATCTGGTTTTTTGTGTTCTTCACATGTTAAATCAAATAATTATCCTTATTTATATTTAAACCACTTCTCAATATTTATAAACAATATTAAAACCGGCTTGACACTATGGGAAAATAGTTATAAATTTATAAAATATATACCAAAACATTATACCCGAAAGATAAACATTTTGTACTACTATAATTATCATAAAACAATATTTAAATATATTTCAGTTAAATAATATTTATGCTCATAACAAATATTATTATTATTTTTCCAAATTAATATTTAGCAGTTTAATATTTCAAAAATAATCATAAATAACTCTCCTGACAATTAATAAACTTCTCCCAGTGCAACTATGATTTCTCATTTAAGCCCTGTGTGTGTTTTGCTGGACAGACTCCCTTTTTCCTACCGTTTATTTTAGTTGCTTAATATATTTTTGTAAATGTCTCGCGAGTGCCTTTAAATTAATCTCAAAGTTAATTGCTTTTTATGCTTTTTTTTTTGTACCCACCTTTAGTGGCTATAAATATCTTTTTGCACTATTTTTAGATGAAGTTGTTAGTTGAAACTGTCGAAATTATTTATTTACGAGCATGGAGTGTGTGTATGTGGAATATTAAGTCTACGATCACATCATCTGTGCCTAGGTTTAACCTCTTTAGCAAACCAAAAATAACTGCTGTCCTCTTAGGCCAATTTATGCACAAGTGTTTTGTGCTTCGGCGGAAATGCTAAGCAAAATTTACTGGCCAACCAAGAGAAAAAAATAAAGAAAGAACAAAAAATGTATGGAGAAATCCCCCAGCGCTATGGTTAAAAGTGAGGCAAGACCCAGTCCCCAGTCCCCAAGTATCTCCTATCCCCAAGATCGCCACAGTCCAGAGCGATCCGTCGATCGCGGCGCGCGCACGATAACAAGATTAGAAAATAAGATTTATCTCATAGATTGATAGATTCGATTACACGCAGCGTAGCGGCGACTGCGACGGCGTCTTGCGACTCCGACTCCGACTTCGACTCCGACTTGCACGGAGACTTGGTCTTGGTCTTGGACGTGGACTTAAGGCAGCAGCTTCATCGGCGACTGGGCGGGCGTGTAATTACAACAAAAGCAACAGCCGAACGAACAGCTAACAGCGAGCAGAGCGAGCAAGAACAAAACGAGCTGAGCCACACGGACCACGGACGTTGCACAGTGTGGCGAGCAGGTGGAAAACTTGGGCAAAAATTTGTTACAATGTAAGCAAGACTTACTAGGAAAATGGTTAGAGAATGAAGGGTATTGTCTTCTGCTATAGTTGCTACTCTAAAATTAAAGAAGGCATTATTACTAAGAAATTAAAAAATGATTTATAGGGTGATTAAAATCAAACAATCAAATTCATATTATTTTAAATCAGTTCCTGTTTTTATGTGTGTTATTGAACAGCTAAACAAAATATTATAATCTTCTGAAAAAGCATTTTAAAAATGTATTAATATTATTTAGGAATTATAAATATAAATAAAAATAAATACTTTTATAAAAGCTTCTTAAAAATATATATTTTTAATTTGTATACCTTTTAATATTAGTCAGAATTAAATCACACAGTGAATGAGTAATTTCCGACCCTATAAATCATATATATTCTTGATCAATAGCCGAGTCGATCTAACCATGATTTGAAGACAAAAATTGTGTTGATTTTTTCAAAATTTTATAAGGGTTAACGTTGTAAAAATTGTCAAAAATTCAACAGAAAATTTAATTGTTAAAATTTTTAAACTGAAAATGCAGATTTACATATAAATCTAATAAAAACTAACACAGCACGCTTTGGAAATTAAAAATAATACATCTTTGGCTTAGTTATGACAATTTTAAACTTTGATTTGCTTAAAAATTATTAAATTAATTATCTTTTATCAGTCATACATTTTTTCAAGTAGAAATATTACAAATAATCTAATGGGTTTCTTAAGAACACTCGAATCACTGTGCCATCTCGGACTCCGGGCAAACTCTTTTTCTCCCTGGCGTTTTAATGGACTTTTAACTGGTTTTTGGAGCCTGCCATGCCTGAGTCAGAAGCCTGGCCACAGCCTGGGCCCCAGACCCAGCCAGAGCCAGCTTCGATACAGCTGCACCTGCAACAACTGCGGGGCTGGTTCCGAGATCTGGGATCTGGGATCTCGCCTCTCGCCGGGCGTTGCATATTTACTAATTTAATAATTCAAAAGCATTTAAATTCCTAATCATATCCAGCAAAGCGGCCGCCGCCTGCGTCTGGATTAGCCGACTGGGGTCCGGCTTTATCCTCCGCATCCTCAGCCTCCGTATCCTCATCCGCATCCTCATCCTCGAACCGAAACTCATCCTCCAGCAATGCGAAATGAATCGCCCGGCGCAATTTGTGAAAATTTCTCACCATTTTCATGGGCACTCTCAAGGGGGGTAAGTCGAGGTGTGTGCGGTGTGTGGGGTGTGTTAGATTTCCACTTTACTGTCTATGCAATTTGTTGGCTAACTAGATGGCTATCTTGGCCCGGTGCTGCTTGTTCTTGGCCCGATCGGAACCGACTGCTGCACCTCTCCTTTCCTGGAGAAGAATCTCTGGTTCTTTCGGGCCATTACTACCTGTATTTTATGCATCGCATGGCGTTAGTGTTTTGCGTCTTATTAGCCTCTAATTGCACTGATAGTTGGCTGCACTTTGGGTTCGCTTTATGTGGCAATGAATGGGAATTTTCGGTTATGAGGCCCTGATCATGGATCAAAAGGGTTCTGTGCTGAGAGCCGACTTTACAGACAACCCTCAATTATGGTTGAAACAAGCCGCTAGTTGGCCTAGTTGAGAGAAACCAATTAACAGGAAATAGTTTTTGGGGGAATTTTTGAAGAGTAAAGCAAGCTAGAAGGTAGAGAATACCTAGAATAACTAAGAAAACTCATAAATCTCATAAGTCTTTATATAAATCTCTTTACACAGAAAGGATACATCCCCCGAAATTACTTATTTATTTAGCAAGTTAAACAGAAGAAATATAATTTTTATCCCCGTATTTATGTTCCTCTATTATCCTTGATTATTTAAACCCAAACTTCAGTCCCAATAACCCACTAAAATAATTTTACTATATAAACAATCCACTTAAAACCACTCCAATTGGCTTTGGTCCAACCAGCGCCAGTTGGTCTGCCTCTCTTCCTGCCAGGACTCGGAAATTAAGCCACATTTTCTTTCGTTTTTGGTAGGTGGATGCAGGTTGGCCCCCTTTTTTTTACGATGGCGTCAGCGGTTCTACAGGCAAATGTCTTACGCAATGCATCATTGACGCCATCAGGCTCTCAGAACAACAACGTCACGGTTATGGATATATAATGGATATAGTCATAGTCATAGTCTGTGCCAAGGCTGGCGTCACTTGGCCTGTTCTATGCATTATGTAGTCACAAAATGTTTGAGGTCAACTTGAGGCGCCATAAAATATTCAATATTGCTCGCATCGTTTTATTAGTTTTAGCCAAGGAGCTACCCCCCTCGAAGCCTTTCCATTTTCCACATTTTTCTATTTTTAGCCTAGGGCCAAAACGCGAGCCCAGCCATAATTGGGCCTTTATAAGTCTGCGTGGGCCAACTGAACTTGAAAGGGAGTGTAGTTTAAGAACTGAAGGTTAAAGAGGCCGGTATAAGTTGGCCTACAAGGAGAGTTAGTAAATGCTCTTGTGGGAGCAGTTTAGGGTTTATAATTGGTTGAAAAATATTAAAATGTAAAAGGAAGGAAGGAAGATAGTGGGGTTTATCTCAGGACTACTTAAGAAAATAAATACACATGCTTAGAAGGTTTTAGAATATATTTTACCATAATATATATTACAAATACTCAAAATTATAAGAAACATGTGGATTAATTTAAAGACGTCTTGAAAATTTTAATAATGGCGTAAAGAATGCTTCAAAATATATTTGAAATATTCTCAGCGATATTATAGATACTTAATCCTTCAGAAAATGCAGCTAAATTAAAATGTGCACTAAGTACTTGTTTAAGTTCTTGAATATATATTTTAAAGGCTTCCTTTCATTCCAGGTATTTATTCTAGACAAAAATAAATGCAACAAACAATATTGTGCTATAAATTTATATCTACAAATTAGAATCACTTGAATTTTTCTAAGAAACATTCAACATTAAACTCAATCTATCTCAGCAAGCATTTCTTTGAAATCAAATGTATTTTTTCAAAATACTTCCTCTAATTCCCTAAAATTTCTTAAACAATATTAAACCATTATATCCTTTCCCTAACCCAACTATACCCTAATTTAGGGTATAAAGATGACACAACTTTGGCTCCAGCTGACAGATTTATTTCGATGCCTCCCCCCGCCTCGTCTGACTTCTAAAAATACAACTTTTGTCCGGGGACAAACTTATTTCTGTTCTGCCACATTCATTCACAGAATTTCGGCAACTTTTTCTCGTGCTTGCAGGACGATGAAAAGTTTTTTGCTTTTGCGTAGGCGACGCGGTGTCTGGCAGACGGGGCAGGAATTGAGGTCGCCTTGGTGGGCGGACAAGGGACAAGGGACAAAGGACTACCGAGTCCCTACTCCTGATGCTGTGGGAGTGATGTTGAGAATAAATATCACTGGAAACTTTGGCTCCTGGCCCTGTGTCACGTTTCAATAAACTTTGATTGCCGGCAATTATCTGGTCGCTGGCATCATCCTGGCATTTCGTCGCTTATCCCTTTTGGCATTGTATTATTTATGAGACCTTCGTGATTTGGGTCCCTGGCTGGATTTGCTTTCAATTACTGCTGGTGGTGTACCCGCAGCCAATTTGCTGCCAAAAAGTTTGCACATCAGGCGAAATATTTGGGGTTTATTTTTTTGGAACCTAATTGAATGATTTCAAAAGGGACTGAAGGATATTAACTTTAGCAAGAGCGGGTTACTAGAAGTGCAAGGAATTCCCTGAAATAAATATACTGAAACATCTGTGTCCGGTAATGGAGAACTTATGTCATCATCACAACTGTGTTGGCAAAACATTTCCAAGTACTTTATAGTTAGTTATGGCACAACTTTGTTAAACCCTTGGAATTACTTAACAGATTAGTGGGGGGGGGGACTTACACTACATTAAATGATATTTGCTGTTTTGTTTTCGAGGAGCACAAGCCAAACAATGCGATTAATTGTTAGCTCATATCAGCTGTGCTTATTAGGCAATGATAATTAATCGATTGTTGATGTTACAGCACAAGTGACAGTTGTTAAAAGATATTTTTATCGATCAATGAACTGAAATAAATAATTATCTGACGTTTTATAGATGTTTTCGAAAGTTCTTAAAGGGGAAATAAATAAAATTATTCAGAAACTGTATTACAAATAATTTCCTTAATGAAATAATTTAACTTTGTAGATAAGAAATGATTAAAAATATAATAATATAAAAATAATATAATAAATATAATATATATATAACTCTCACCCCAAAAATTTTTAATAAATATTTCCAACACCTCTTTAGCTCTCTTAAATTCCCCTGAAAAGTTCACTGACCCTTTGAAATGACTTTCCCAAAAAAGGAAAGCCACAAAGCTAGGTGTTCTTTACACCTTATTTTAAGCTCTGCGCCGCTGAACACCCACAGTTTTCCCCACAATTTTCCCCCCATTCGGAAAAGCGGAAATGCGACGCGGCAGACATGTCTGCTATTTTGTATGCAAAAAAAGGACAAAATAGTCATAACGGAAGCCAGAACTTGATTAAAATTTCATGGCGACGCATTTGCCTGAGGAAAAACTCAGGGAAAAGCCAAGCCAAGCCAAGCCAAAGACGCTGTGAAAATGTCTGTAAATTAGGGAAGGGAAAAACATTTGTGTTGCATGTGCTGCACAAAAAGTTGCTAAAAACTTCATTGAATTATTGCACCCCAGAGGGGAAAACCCCAAGCAGCTCACAGCTCACACTCTCTTTGAAAAGAAAGGGAAATTGCAGGCAGCAGAAGGAAAAGCTGCGAATTTTCCCTCCTGTGTGCAAGCTCCTTAAAGTGAAAATGGTAATGCGAATCATTGTGTGTGAAAATTTAACAAGGGTGTGTGAATGAATTCCATCCCATTTTCAAGTGAGTGGAATTTTCTTTAACAAAGGAACGAAGAAAACCTGCATTTGACAGTCATGTGTGTTGTGATTTGATAAACTCCACAGTTTTCCTTGAAGTTGTACGCTTATCGGAATGGAAAGAGGATTTTAGATTGCTGTTTAAGTGAGTCTTCAAACAATTTGTGCAAGTTGTGAGATAAATCATTTATCAGTCACCATTTTAGCCCACATAAAAGCAAAGTTTTCAAAAAGAAAACTCCAAGGAAACTCTCATTGTTATCAGGGAGATAGTGAAAGTTCTCAGGGAATAACTTCTTGTAAGTTCAGGTAGGAAAAGCGGCAAGTTTTCTGCTGGTTTTGTAACTCAAACTTCCCTTTTCTTATGCTATTCTATACCTATTTCTCCTAGGTTTCTGTGCCACATGTCAAATTCACAAATGTCACTTAATCCTGGCGCAGTCAATAAGCCAGGACACCTTTTCACAAGGGGCAAATAAATAAACTGACATAAATTTCATATGAATTATGACAGCAAAGAAGGAGGAACACACAGGAAGTGGAACCGAGAAAATAGAGAATGTCCTTATATATATCCACTTATTCCTTTGTGACAAATGAAACCGAAACCCAAACGTGGGCAACTGCAGCACGTGACTGCGATTTCCGAATTCCCAATTCCGTTTGCCTAAACTGACAGCTCCATAGAAAGCATAAATAAAAAATAAAATAGAAAAATCCAAACGGGAAAAATCTGGAAATATGATATATGAAATATGGAATATATGCTGTCCCGGCGAAAGTCACGTGCGATTGACAGACAAATCGAAAGTGCCATTGCATTCGGCAATTGTCTAATTGCCAGTCATTTATTTTCCTTTATTGGCAACGCGCACTTGTCAATGGCCGAAACGTGTCAGGCGCTAAGGATCCAATTAGTTGAATGGCCCGGAGTGGCTATAGAATGGCTGGTACTCTGCCAGGAAATCAATAAGCAGGTTTTTTATTTTTTCGGTGTTACAGAGTACGAGTTGCGAGACACTTGCCCCGAGGGCGTGCTTCAGTCCGTAAATACTCGGGCTTAATGGCAGCGACTTCAACAAGTGAACTCTGGACTTAAATTTAGAATACTCGAGGAGTTATTTTTAAGGAAAAATTAAAAAATATATATAGAAAGTAAAGGCGAACAAATAAAGAGAGGTGGGTTTATGTGTTAAGTCATTAATGAACTTGACAGCAACTTGAACTTTTTACAAACTCTGTAAAATCATTAATCAACTAGACAACTTGAATAAATTGCTAATAGAAAATATACAAAACTGAATAAAGTATGCTTATATGTAGTTTAACAATTTTACAAATAAACCACTTTATAAAATTTTGGAAAAGGTAGTAAAATAATTATTTTTCCAATCTGTTATTTTTATATAATTAAGAATTCATTGCAAATCAAAATATATAATACTACATGCATATTAAAACCCATGTATATTTCGTAATTATTCCTTTCTCATAGGTATGAAATCTTTTATTTAAACTTATAGTACATTAATATTACCAAAATGGCATTATACCAAAATAAAAACCCACAATAAATGCAAATTCGTGGAATCGATTGAGTTAAATTATTGTTCATCGAATCATTTATTTGAATGGAAATCGCCATGAAACTTAAATAAATTCTAGCCCGTGCCAGGAATAAGGCAACCCAGACATTTCCCCTCCGATTTTCCTCAGATTTTCTTTTCTTTTTCCCATCTTAATTGTCCATGGTCTCAAGTGGATTCACAATGCCAGCGATAAGGCCGTGGGTCCAAATCCCAACAAAAAAAATACACACAAAACCAGAGCCAGTTGTTGACTAAATGTTTTTGGCGTCCGTTAGTGCAAGATCTAGAAGAGGAAGATGTTGGGTCTTAAAATGACCAGCACTGAGAATAAAAGTTTGGTGAAATAAAAATAACAATGTCCTTAATACAACATTTTTACAAAAGTAAACAAAACATGTTGAGTATTATATAATATTCGTTTTATATCAAAATATGGAAATATAACTCCTTAAATATATTTCTCGCTCTTAAAAAATATTTAGAGATTTTAAATCCCTTTAAAAAGTGCCAAACAGTATTCTATTGTCTGAACATGAAAGTTTTTCTAGACTTTTCAAGTATATTGGATATATCTTCAAGTATTATTATACTTGGAATGAGGAATATAGTTTAAGGTTTGAAATTCCGTTATAATTTGCCTGAAAGATATTATATTATTTTGTAGTACATTTTACATATTTTTTGCGATTAAAAAATATATTTACGTATCTACAAATTCGTTTCTCTGTAGAGAGCAACATTTTCTCAGTCGATTGGCAGGTAATGCGTTTAAAATGAACTTCAAACGGCGCCTTGAGATAAAGAATAAATGTTCCCCTTTCTCTCGACCACAGTCTCTCCCTCGCTCTGGGTTTCTCTTAGATATGTAAATATAGTTCATTGATGATTTTTAGTTGGAAATGCGGGCCATTATTTTGATTTGGGTGACTCACCGAATTGTTGAATCATTGGATTTACCCAGAAAAATGCAGAAAGAAGAGCAGCCGCAGCTGCACTGCAATTAAAAGCACCGCACACGCCCCCCCAAAAGAGAAATAAAGGCAGATCAATTGGGAAAGCGTGCTATTTTGGACCCGTGCCAAGGATATACATGGTCGGAACCATACAGCACCAGCTGGTTTTCCTGCAACAATGCCACACAAATTAGAGCCGGAGACAATGCAGTTTTCCCGCATTAAGGCGGCAAATTGCGGTAAAGGGAGAGCAGGGAGCGAGGGAAAGGTGAAAGTGTGCCAGGGTGCGTGTGTGTGCGCTGGAAAATCCAGGTAAAAGGACACACGACAATAAATTATGAGCAACAAAAAATATTGCATGCCAAATTATGGAGGCGGAAAAGCCATTTCGCCACGCCCCCCGATTTCAGTTGCTATTTAAAATTGATTTAAATTCACCTTGGCCTTAGGCGAAATTATTTGCTAATGGGAGCCCATGCCATAAATCTCTGCCACCTTTTCTTCCGCCTTATATTTTCCGCATTTTCACTGGAATTTTCCAGGCTGCAGGCCGGACAAGAGAAAGTTGCATACTTACGGGGCACTTTGCATGCACAGTTTTCCCGTGATTTAGTGGCAATTTCCCCCGGTGTCAACCTTGGGAAGCCAAGAATCTGCCAAGTGCCGTAAAATGGGTCTCATTAGGATTCCTGTTCGGTTGAGGTGAAGGACTGGTCGAGAATAAATTTAATTTAAGTTTTAATGACTTGTATTTAGTGATTTATAAGATTATTGAAATTTACTTGATTTTAGTTATTTTTTTACGTTACAAAATACTAGTGATAATTTAATGACTTGTAGTTGGTTATTTCCCCTCAAAAAATATATACTATGTTACCACACAATTCTTTGTATTTTCAATTATTTTTAAATATCAAAGAACTTGTCATAAAACCATATTTTATAAACCTGCCTCTATAAATCAACCCCCAAACAATTGTTATAAATTATTAACCCAGACATGTTTTCAAACATTCATAAACCCTAAAAGACCAACCTCCCGCTTCTAGGAATAATTGGAACTTGTGTGTTCAGAGACTCATTAGTTTAGCCACAACAATAATTTCTTTGGGTTTTCCTAGGGTTTTCCCTGGGCTTTTGCTTATTGGTTTTCCCCCAATGGATTTTCCCATTGCCCTGGGCAACAATTGAAATTATGATTTGGGTTAGTGTTTTGATATATGGCCACCAAACAAGTCACGAAATAAATAAAACTAAATAATATATGGAGCCAAAGGTGATTAATAGCCCCGCCAAATGAGTCCTTCAACAAAAGCAAAACTAACAATAAAAAATTGAGAAAAATAAAAGAAAAATAAAGAGAAACAAAAGAAAACACAAAATGGAAAAGAAACGAATTTCATTGATTGGCTGGACCGCACACAGTGCCCTGGAAAAGGAATTTTGATTTATCAGAGGCGGCAAATATATAGAGAAATAGAGAGAAATTAGTTAAGGAATTCCCAGGCCGAACAGGTAGAAGAGAGAGTCTCCTTTTTTCTGTATAGTTGGAATGGGAGCCAACAGGTGCCTTTGGCTGCTAATTGAGCTCGCTTATCGTCGTGGACTCCGGGCATCTGGCAAATTAAGTTTTCAGCCACAAAAGGAACCCATATGCAAAGGAATTCCTTTGGTCGTTCTGGAAGACGTTCTCGCAGGCCTGCTCTTCTTCCCTTTAGTTTTTAATTAAGTACAACAACGCAGCAAAATTGATTTCCAGAGTTTGCTTATCGCAGTGGAAGGATCTCTAAGAGATGCGATGCCGACGATAAGGGCCACTCCTCACCCTCTCCAACTTGATATAGATGGTAGGATATAACCATAATCGTTGGAGGGAGGCAGGTGAGGAGCAGGACCCTGCCAGAAGTTGTCAAGTCATTAGGAATATTAGAAGCTGCTAATTGCAACTATATGTTTTTTGAATGGTTTCATAATTTACAATTATGGTGAGGACTTGGGAAGTATATATTGCAACTCTTAAAGAAATATAAAATAGGGTTCTTGCTAGGGTTAATAAATTAACAAAATATTATTATGAGAAGCTCCCTTTTTTAACATAACTAAATGTTTTCTAGTTTTTATGCCTTTCTCTAAATTCTAGAATATTTTCCTTTACAAACAGCACTTTTTCAAACAATTTTCTGTACAAACAAAATGAAAAAGCTCAGCTTATTTAAGCCGCATAAATTATTGAAGTTATTTATGCTGTTCAAGTTCTGGTCTCAGCCCAGATTTCTATCATTCAACACACAGAGAGAGAGAGAGAGAGAAGAATCCACCAGACATTGATCAAAGCCATGATAGTATAAATTCCAATTAAGCTATCAAAAAACCCTTTTGCCGGAAAGAAAGAAGAACCTGGTGAGTGAGATAGATCCAACGGTAAACGGCACTGCCAAACGAACGAATAAATTTTCCACGCTCTTATCGGATGGGAAAGTATCTAGGGTTCTCGGTCTCAGCCTCAGTCTCTCAATGTCTCTATAAAGCGATCATTAAAATTATGGCATATCGGCTGACCGACGACCGACGTGGCCCTAATGAAATTATTAAAAATGCATTTAACTCCAGCGATATTCATAATATGCATATATATATAAACCCATATATAGTGAAGGGAACAGAAGACCGAGAACGGGTCTGGGCCAACATAAATAACTAACCTCATGCCAGGCCATCTCGTGGCCATCTTTGGGGAGCAAACTAATTATGCATTCATTTTGTTTGCCAACAATTAAGTGGCCCGGAGGCGTGGCGCATTTTTCATTTTACTTATTAGTAGTCGGACATTGGCAGGGATCCCTTGAAGGGCCCTCAAGCAGGAGGAGGAGGAGGAGTAGGACGATATCCTTTGCCCGGGATTTGATTTATGGCGGGCACGCACTTGATTTAGCCAGCCTCTTCCTCCCTGAAGGATCGTTAGTGCGGCGAACTAGCTCTGGGGAATCATGATGACCCACTTAGGCATTTCGCTGTTGGCCTCCTCAATGAAAGCCATGACATGCTCAAATATGGCCACAACTATTTTGCGGAATAATCAAAAAGAAGTACTTGACTGTTGGATGTGTAGCGTCTGCACTGGGGGAAAGTAATTGTAAATAAAAATGCAGTAATTGTATGAACAATAAATAAATTTGTAAAAACCCAACTGATCTGTAGAGAAACAACTAACTGAAGTTGCCTTGAAGTACCAAAAGAGCATGGCCTTGTCCCAGGAAACACTATGAACCTGAGAAGTGATAACTAAAAACCCAATTTATTGTTGCATAATATTAAATTTCCATTTAGACTTATTACAATTTCCTTTCACTTCACAAGACATTTTCTCCCAGTGCTGTCCAAACTGGTTCGGCAATCAAATGACCATTTATTCAAGCCACATTCGGTTGCAGTGGAGAAAGAAATCCACCCACGCGACAATTACTTTCTAAAAGGGGAGCAAATGCCGCCTTGCAAATCAAATTTTGCACCAAATTAGGCGCCAAATCGGTTAAAATGTTTTAAATTGGAAGCCACCGGCTCGCTGGCTAGCCACATGCTGTGCCAAAGTCGTCCAAAGAATTCCATTTCATGGGCGTTTTACTAATTTCTACCAGCAGCAGCAGCAGCAGCAGCTGGAGTAGCAGGAGTCGTGGCATCAGAAAATTCCAATGAACAAAGTAATGCAGAAAACGCCTTATCCGGTCCGGTTCCGTTGCTATCGAGCCGAGAGGGGAGTCTGTCAACGCCACCACCAGCACCACCACCACTGCTGCGACTTCCAGTTGTAGTCGGAGTTGGAGTTGGAGTTGGAGTTGGAGTCCAAGTCCGAGTCCAAGTCCAAGTCCAGGCCCACCCATGAAGCCGCTGTCCATTGGCTTCTGCGGTGCATTCATTTGACAAACGCTGACAGCGGCGACAATGTCCCAGCAACAGGGCAACCTCAGCCCCAGCCCCAGCCCCAGCCCCAGCCTCAACCTCAGCCGATTGCGGATGCAAGTGGCCATCATCGGTGGCATGGAATGGGTATTGGGTATTGGTTTTGTCAGCGGGCAAGGGGAAAAGCAACTTGATTTCTTATTTGAATATTTATTTCTGGCGGCAGGGACAGGAACGCTGTCTTCGGCAGCGGCGTCGCCATCATCGATCGTGACAATCGCCAACGCAAGTGCAAAACTCTTCACTTCATGTGTCGCGATCTACCTTGGGGGGGGTCTGGGATCCAGATCTCGATCGAGTCCGCCGCAGTTAACCAATCGTGCGTTGCACTGAGAGAAATTAAAGAGGCTTTTCTAATTACATTTGAAACGAATAAAAATGTAAACGGCTTAAAAGGAAAATAATCTATTTTATATAGAAAATATTATTACTTAATTAAGAAATCATTATTTTTATATAGATCATAATAGAATACTATATGTACTTAAATTACAAAATAATAATATTTGTATAGAGGAATTCATACAATTTATCTAGAAATCAAATGGCTAACAATTCATTGTTTCCAATAATGATGTTAGGTTGAAAACTAATGATATTTTCTTAGATCATTAAATTTATGTAGAAAATAATGGCACTTATTTAGAAAAAATATAATTTTTATACAGAAAACAATATCATTTATTTATAAAATAAAGATATTTATTAATTTTAAGTAAGACTTCTCTAGATTTTAGCAGGATTTAAATTCTTAAACAAAGTCTAGTGAACTATACTGTTAAGGACTGGAATTTGTATCCTTTTCAGCACTTTCTGAAATTAAACAAAAAAAAAAAACTTAAAATTAAAATTCAATAATTTATTTTTCTTTTAATTTTAGACAGTTTCCATTTCTTAAACCCCAATTTCCCGCAGTGCAGCTGGCCTGCCTATCAGCAACGATTAAAATTGACGTTAGTGGAGTTGTGAACGCGTTGCTGGTTACACATCAGCACACC
>JAEIHY010003367.1:0-11823 GCA_018904565.1 Drosophila tsacasi
GGACTTACCCGCATTTGAGGACACTCAGTTACCTTTCGTTGCAACACCGCTGACGTGGCCCAGATTCATCGATGATTAAGGCCTTTCGAGGACAATGGTTGTTATTACAATTCTTAACACACTTATTCACACGCGATTATTACCACTTTATTAACAACGAGTTGAACGGGTCGAAAGCCGCAGAGAGACTGAGGCTGCCGCGGCCAGGCGCCTCTATTTATAGGGCGAGAGATAGAGATTGAGATAGAGTGAGAGAGAGAGAGGCATAAAGAAAGCGAGGTTGAGAAATAGTTAATGTGGACAGACTAAGCCTGCTGCGGCAAGCCGCCACTATTTATAGGTGGAGAGATGGATAGAGATTGAGATAGATCGAGAGACAGATAGAGAGAGAGAGAGGGAGAAAGAGAGGTACATTAAGAAAGATAGAGAAAGGGGGACAGAAAGAGGGAAATAGAGATAGGAGGAAAAACATGGAAGGAGATAGATACATACATATCAATATATCTATTTCTCTGACTATATATCTTTCTCTCGCAAGCTCGATCTATCTAGATCTATATTTCTAGTTCTCTCTTTTCCTGATATCTCTTTTTCCCTCTATTTCCTGATATCTCTCTTTTTATATTTCCCTCTCTCTCTCTATGTTTATCTCTTGCCCTCTTTCGCCCTCTCTAACTATCTCTCAATCTATCTCAATCATCTCTCCACCTAGAAGTAGAGGCGGCTCGCCACGGCAGCCTCAGTGTGTCTGCCGCTCTTCACCCGTTTATCGCGCTGTCAATAAAGTGTTAATAATTGCCTGTGAATAAGTGTGTTAATAATTCTAATAACAACCTTTGTCCTCGAAATGCGTCAATCATCGATGAATCTCGGCCACGTCAGCGGTGTTACGATAGGTAACTGAGTGTCCCTAACTGCGGGTAAGTCCGAACCAAAAGTATTATCCTTTATTCTATATATAAAGATAACAGCGATCGGTAAGCGCAACAAGAATTTATTTATTTATATAAACCTAAACTAAAAGTTAACTTATTAATTAAGCTGCTATGGCCTACCGCTGGATTGGGTGGTTATTATTCTAAAACAAATCATCAATGGGATAAGGAATATTATGTTTCAAATATTGCCGGTTGTCAACAAAGTATGACTTAATCATTTGCCCTCGAAAAATTCCAAACGAGAAGTGGCAAGAGCGATCACAATTCAAAAGAATAAACAAAACAATAAACATATAGAGAATATAAAAGAAAATGAATTGGTATTTAAGTCTGGAAACCTTCACTTTAGCTTTATTTTTTCCATTTTTGTTGGCTTTATAATTTGTGCTTATTTTTTAGGGCAATTCACCTTAAAGCTCACTGACAACTTGAATTTAATTTTTGCAGTAAAAAGCGTTTACTAGCAATTGTTATTACTTTAATATAATAACGAGGACAACAAAGAATGCAATGACTTGTCTAAGCCGAAGCGTAATTTGCAATTACAATAAAAATAAAAAATGTAAATTGATTGTCTTGTTGAGGGTATTTTATGGACACTGAATGGATTCCGGTTACTTAATAATATGAAATAAATAGTAAATATACTGATGAGAATATAAATGAAATCATGCTAACTAAAATCTCACATAAACAATAACGAAAAAAATATATATATTATATATTAATCCCTAAAAAATACATATCTAGCAAAAGTTACTTTCGATCGAGGGAGTATTACTTAATAAGGCTGCAAGGATATAAAAATGTTATAAAGGAGAATGGAAATCGACACAAAACGTGGCAACTTCAAATGCATTTAGCCGCCGGAGAGAGAGCAGACGGCGAAAAAAGAAGCCCCGTGTTCCTGACCGTCCTGGTCCTGTGTCCATGTCCGGAAAAGGCAACGGGAAAAGGGAGCATGGAACAGGGAACTGGGAACAGGGAACGGGAGCGGATACGGATACAGACTCGGACACGGACACGATGTCCGGACAAAATGGGGCAATTATTGTAAGCGGCTTTCATCGTGCGATGATTACACTTACAACAGAAACGGAGCGCACCAAGAAGAGCACCATTGAGGATCCGAAAAGAATTAGTAAAAAAAAAAATCGGACATAAAAATATATATATTTTATATATATATTAAAAGGCAAGGCGAAATTTCTAAGAACGCATCTGCTGTTGTTGGCTTCGCTCTATGAAATTTTTTGTGCCATGTTTGTGTTGGCCTAATTAGTGGCAGTGCATTTTTATAGCATAATTTTCGGCGTTGTAAGCGTTTTTCCCCCAACCACCATCGAAATGGTACAACATGGAAGTATTACATTCAAATTTATGAAGCTGCAGGGGGGCAAAGACTGGAAAAAAGCCGAAAAACACAGGGAGCAGGAACATGGACTTGGATACATTTACACACAGCGGGCGGTGTCGGTGGCGGTGGCGGAAAGGGATGCGGTCTGGAATTGAGGCATCTAAGGGATCTGCTAATGGGGGAAATTAGCGGCAAGCTACTCCGCTACTCCGCTTACCCTCCCCCGTCTGAAGTTTTTACCAACAGTTTCGCCCTTCCCTTTTCCCCCGGAAAACCCCCACCGAGCACAACCACTTTCCACGCAGCTAGCTAACCATTATGGCCGGCGCCGGCAAAGCTTACCTGCAACGAGATAAGCAGAAGATAAAGACTTGAATTAATAAATAGTTGAGCGAATGAATGAGAATTACTTAGTTAAATGTTAACCAGCTGAGGTTTAATTATTACTAGTCCAGAGTAAGTTTTAATTTCAAAGAGTGTGTCTAGGGTAATGAAGTAATGAATTGTGAAAGTGAATTTATAGAGTTGAATGTTGGATGCTTTTTGAATACGAAATATCAATTACCAACTAACAAGAACAATTAATGAAGACTCTCTTCTGGCATACATGTGTATCTGACAGATACAAAGCATGCTAAAATGCTTACTTGGCCATGTAAGCCAGAACCCGCCCTGCTTTCCCCATCGAATTCTCCGCCTACCATTCCCCCAGCCATTCTGCGGGGAAACTGATAAATGAAATAATAATTTCCATTCGATGAAAGTTTGTCTGCTTCTCAAAAGCAACTCGCAACTTGCTGCAAGACGCTCTCGTAAATTTATGAACTTTATGGCCGGCAACTTCAGAGGCCGCCAGTGGAGACGGCCGACGGTCTAGGGTGTAGGGTGTAGGGTCTAGGGTCTAGGGTCGAGGGTCGTTAGTCGGCAGTCGGCAGTCAATATCTTGTGCATTTCAATAGTTCATATATTTCGGAGGCTACCCTTGTTGGGACCTCTCCACAGACCCATCCTCAGGCCCCGTCTCCCCATCAAAGCAGAACCACGAACGTTTCGTTGGGTGCAATAAAAATGCATTTCATGCTCGAAACATGACTTGGCTCAATTTATTTTACTTTGCCGCATTTAACGACTTCACACAGGCGCCGCCAGACTTGGCCTAAGCTGGTCACTGAAAAAAATTCGCTCTTCTTGGGGATATCTCAATTTTCTTTAGGTAAAATGTAGTTATTACCGAAACATTTGGAACATACAATAGGTATATATATATAAAATATAACCAAACAAATTTTGTAAAAATATTAAACATAAATGTATAATAAAAATTAAATAAAAAAAGTTTTTGTTTATAAAAAACAATGCCTAAAAAGGGAATATTAAAAAAAAAAAATATTCCTTTATATTAATTTATTTAAACCTTTACCAGTAACAAAAAAAAAAATAAATTATACAGGCCTCATTTAAGCAGGGAAAAAATTTAAATGAATAAGATGCATCATGCCATAAAATGTTGTATTGTTTTTTTGTCGAAGAAGTAACATTTCGAATGTCTTACAAAAAATTTGTATATAAATAAACATATATTTAATTTATCAAAAATTTATAAGTTGCATAAGGCCTTAAAATTTTATTTTCTATTTATATTTAAATTATTAACTTATTATGGCCTTTGCCCCCCGGTATTACAGTAGCAAATACCATTTTACTACATTATTAGGCATGTGCAGTGCCTCCCGTTTCGCCGAGTGTTGCCACCAAATGTAGAATTTGGCAACTCCATCTATCTGTGTCCGCCTGCCCACACACATGGCCCGGTGTAATGGTGTTAGACCACAATGAGCTCAATTTACGCCAATGATTGGCGGTGCTTGGCAAAGGCGGAAGCAGCGGCCGACTCTCTCACGCACAGACCGTGGGACGACTTCCATGGGCGGTTCAGGAACGGGGCGTGGCATGGGGGGCATGGTCTGGCGAACAAGTTTTTTGTTTGCATTTGCCTACCGTCTGGGACTCCTCCTCGCAGGAGGTGTCCACAAGGAGCTGGCAGACGGGATTCCGGATCCCAGGCATCCAGAAGCAGACGTTAACTATCGCGTGCAGACATTGCCAATGTTAACCACGCCCCCTTTTTCTCTCTGCCCCTTCTTTTTGTCCGCCCAAAATAAAATCCAACCACCACCTTTCCCGACCGGGACGACGGACACGACGGAATTTTCGCCACTGCACACACGAAAAATGTTCGACAGTCGTGGAAAAACGGGAAGCACAAGTTGAAGTTGAAGACTTTTGAGCAACAAAAAAAAAAAAATAGAAAAAGAAAAATCTAAAATTCGCAAAAAAAAAACAACAAAAAATCAACTGCAAGGAGATTCTCTGGAACCAAAGGCTGGTAGCTGTCATGTCCCAGACACAGGGGCGTCGAGCTGGAGGAGCTCCAAGCGGAGACTGTTTTACTTTTTCTGTTTTTTTTTTTGTTCTTCTCCAGCTTGATCAATAACTTGGAATCAGAAACCGACAAGAAAAAAGTGAAGTGAATGGAATGTCTTGGGTTTCTTTGGCCAAATTCCTGAGGTCTTATCCCCGTTGGCTTAGCCAGAGCAGTTAACTTGTTACTCGTAACCATAGACAGGCAATCCGTGCGAGCGAGAAACCAAAACTAAAGGCAAGCCAAAGCACATTGATTTTTATTATAGATTATTTTATGCTATGGAGGTTTTTGCACATACATAAATAAATTACTTTGATTTTGTCACAAAAAAAAATTAAATGAAAGGTTAATAAATATTTTAGAAACCTAATTAGAAAGGTGTCGAAGTTTACTAAGGAACTCCTTTTGTGATGAAGGCAAAACAAGTGTTGAAAATACCAAAAAAACACATGTAATATAGAATGTAGTAATTAGTATTTTAGTGTACAGTATTTAGGTACATAGATAGTATTTTAGTATGCAGTATTTTAATAGTTTACTAAAGTATTTAGTATTACAAGAAGGCAAACCTGAAAGGGAACTCCTAACTTCTTACACCATTGCCATTGGCCTATTATGTGGTAGTAAAAATTGTTAAAAGACTTTTTCCAAACGAGTTCTTAGGCAACAAAAGAGATTTAAATTACGCACGCTAAGCGTTTTATACAGTCCACAACAACAACAACAAAAAAGTACAATAATGCCACCTATAATAGCAGCATCAACAACATACAAAGAGCTGAACAAGAAACATCCGCAGTGAGTCAAAGTTAACAAGCAAACAACAAAGTCGAGCGAATTTTCCACACGAAACTCAATGAATGCCGCTTGGGGGGGCTGGGGAAAACCGCTTGCCGGAAAACTCCTTGAGTACTTTCTGTTTTTTCCCTCTCTCCCTCCCTCTCTCTCTGAGTAATTTGATAAAGAATAATTTTAAGCATATGTATACGTGTTTGTATATATTTTTTATGAACAACCATTCAGAAGTTGTTTATAAATTTCATGGCATTGTTTCTGCAGGCTTTGTATAAAAAATAAGGTTAGAAGTAACAAAATTTAATCATTTACTTAAGAAAGGCTCCTTTCTATAAAGCCCCATAGCAAATAAAACAATCCGATCTTAAAAATATTAATTACTGATGAATAAACTTTGAAGTATAATCGGTAAAAAATGTTCAAAAAGCCAAAATGGTTTTCTTATTGGAGCCAGTTTCGTATCAATACCCTTTCCAACACTACAAAAAACATGAATGTCTAAATAGCAAGCCAAGTGAGATTTTTATGAGTACAAAATAAGTAGCAAAGAAGTTAAACAAAGCTCAACATTATTCTTGAATCATGCAAAAATACATTAATGAGGATTCAAGAAACCGGAACGATCTTGTAATTGGAACCAGTTGCTTTTCAAGGTCCTTTCCAATACTGCCACAACATTAACGTTTAAATAGCAAACAGAATCGCTAAGTGAACGAGCAGAACTCTATATTAAACCTAAGCAGGGGGAAAAAAAGGACATGGTTCGGGCAAATGACAAGCTTCCATCTCCAAAGAGACCTTGTTGACGGTGGCCCAACAGAGAGGGGGTCGTGTGGGTCGGCAGTAGGCGGTTGGGGATTGGTAGTTGGGGGCGTGGCGCTGGCTGACAGGCAACTCATCAGCAGCCAAGCATCGCATTTTGAGATAAAACATAAAGAGCGCACCTAATGTCAGCATGTGTGCGTGTGTATGAGTGTGTTTATGTGTGTGTGTGAGTGTGGATGGGTGCCCGCATCGATGTTAAGTGTGCGGCACAAGCACAGCTGCGGCCAAATAAATAGCAATCAGGATAATGTAATGCCAATCAATAAATGTAAAAAATTTAGGCTTAGAAAACTGATGCATAGGAAGTCTTTGTTTTAATTGTATATTTTTATGAAATATAAACAATAACGTAATATTTTTTCTATTTATAATATCAGTCTCTTTTATACTAGTTTCAAATTGGTCGCACTTGGTATAAATAGAAAACTGTAGCCCAAAAATATCTCATAAAATTACAAAAATAAAGCCCTACTTTTTTCAAATATATTCCTAAATTTATTTTCTAATTTAAATATCTAAAAATGCAGATAATGCTTCCATTTCCTAAATGTATTTTTAAATATTTCTCACATTTTAAAATTTTAAATATTTGTTGAGTAAAACATAAATTTGTTTTCCGTTTTTGCTAAAAAAAAAAAAAATATAAAAACTTTAAAAGGCATCACTTGAATTTTTAATAACTCAGAAACTTTTTCTTATTTGCATTAAAAATATTTGTTGTATTACTCAATGATATATTTTTAAATATATTATATACTATTTATTTTGTATCATTTCCATAAGCTTTTTAATACCAAATTATTGAGTATAGAAAATCGCCTGGAGTTGCATTGAATTTAGCAAAGAAAAATAATTTAAAATCCACTTCTACATTCAGATTGATATTTGTTTAAAGTGAAAAAACTGTATAATGCGTGTTTTATTAATACAAATTTGGTTTATAAATTGCAAATTGCCCTTTACTATATTTATTCAAATAAAAAAAAGGGCATTTACTATTTTTTTAAGCGGGTCTGTTGTGTGAGTCCGTGTGATTTGTTGGTGCTGTTGACTTTAGATAATGTCGTTTGTTGTCTGCCATCGTCGACCGCTTTTGTTTGTTTGTTTGAATGTTTGTTTGTCTCAGAGCGAGTGTGTGGGTGAGCTGGTGTGCGGGTGTGCGGGCATACATACGTGTGTATATTTGTCTGTTTGTTTGACTGATTGTCTGTCATTTGGTCTGATTGTGCGCCTATTAGTACACAAATGAATGAATAAGTGCGCACACACTCGCACCCATCGCACCCATCGCACCCATCGCACCCATCACCCCCCTCATTTCATTTTCATTTTCATTGATTGAATGGCCCTACCAACCCCCCTGGCTCCCCGACCCCAAAGCCCCTCAATTGGCCTAGTGGATTATTTGCGCTTTAAGCCTTTAAGTCTTTGTTAGACAATTGGCTGCCAACAAAACGGGTAAAAGCGGTGCAGAAAAACTCACAGACTGTCTGCGGAAAATCCAAATTGCGATGGATGGGTGCTGTGTGTGTATGCGGGGGGCTTTAATAGTTGTAATGCGATTTCGTCACCTCATCGGCTGGGGCCCTCGCGCGCTTTTCACACCCTTTCCAGGGATCAGCATTCGTTCATTCATTCCCTTTGTAGACCTGCGGCCTTTGATTAGCTTTACCCACTGTTTGTGCGGTGGCTTTGGCCCAATGCCTGGGCCACACACAGTCCAAGTTTGATTTGCCTAATTGGCCAAGTCGATTCGCAATTGGCTGTTATTGACGGATTGACGGATGCCACAAAGGGAAGAGGTTTTGTATAGAAGCCACAGTAGGTATATAACTAATATTAATTAAACTACACCTAATTGTTGATTGAAATATTTAATTAAATATAAAGGGTTGTCAGAAAATTTCAATATATATATAATGTATCGATATTACGTCCAAGTCGATATATTAAATTAATTTTTGACGTTGGGATACATTAAGTTAATCATATACTCTGTTTATGAATCATTTTCCGGTATAGTAAAAATATGGATTTATCAAATATACTAGTAATAAGAGTCAAAAGTCGATAAATATCAATATTAATACTGGTAATCAATTTATAAATCGATATTTGCGTGCTAAGAATCGATTTTATGTTTGATTTATCGTACCATTTCAATCGAAAAGAGGAACAAATAGGTTAAATAAAAATGTTTCAGATACTTTTCAAGGTTAAATGCTATAAATTAAAATAGTAAAGTATGTTATTTTTTAAATATTTCATTAATACTTCTTGATTCTATTAGATCTTTTTATTTATTGCACAAGCCTATAAAAACAGGTTGAATAATGCAATAAAAAAAAACCCAAGTCACACACAAGTCCTCAAGCTAGACAACTGTCCACACCTATTCTTATAGTAATTTCTCACTTGAGCTCATAAAACGAACCGCTGGGTCGTCGTGGCGGATGCGATAGGGGTGGCTTTTGGGGTTGCTATTAACACTTATTTACAACATGTACAGCAATTGGGAATTTAGCTTGGCCACTTGAGCCACTTAAATGTTCGAGAAAACAAACAAATTGAGTGGACTTAGCTGGCATTTGTCTACAACTGGGCCCAGCAAACACATCCGTATGACTATGAATATAATAAAGACACTGTGAGAAATGGCTAGCTCTTGACTACATTCTCTTTTGATTATAACTATATATATTAAGAAAGATTTTTATATATATTTAATAACGAAAAGCATATCAAGAAGTTCTTTAAAACACTTTTAATTTGATGATATTTACTGATAACCTTGCATTTAAATATTTGCAAAATACATATCTCGTTTCATTTTCATTTCTCTCTCTGCAGACACACAGTCTACCCCCCGTTTCAATATAGATATTTAGCTCTAATGATGCGCATAAATTTGTCAGGGTCAGGAGAGAGCTGGTCGGCAGGGCAGTGCAGCATCATTTAGCACCCAGTGTTGGGCTCCACTTGGTCCACTCCACTCCACTCCACTCCCTGCCACTCCTCTCCGCTCCAAACAAACCAACCAACCAACCCGGCCAGCATCATAAACACAGTGCGCGCAAATTGTTAATTGACACATTGCTACACTCAAGTGGTTCCCTAATGGTCCTCTCTATGCTGTGAGTGTATATTTTGGGCAGGGAATTCCGAGCTGCCTTTGGTTGGACTTCAATTAGTTTCGGTAGTAGATGAAAAAAAATATGGGGAAAATCCCGGGAAAAGTCCATTGCATTAATTACATGGCCAGAAATTGTGCCTAAACTGTTGATACATCAATAAATCCGTCTTAGGGGCGGGCCATAGACCATGTCTGTGACCATCATTAGTGGTTACTTTTGTGGTTTGTGTATCTTACTCATAAGGAGCAGAAAATATTGCTTGGTTCTTAGATGAAACCTAATAATTAAACGTAAAATAGATTTAAAATCAATACTAGTGAATACAATACAATATATATACTATACATGTTTGCTTTTCAATATATTTAAAAAATCGAAAATGTCAGCACGATCCCAAGATAGGCAATCAGCAGCTTAAGTCTTTTTATGCTTGACACCAATTAATGGCCATGACCATAATCATTTTAATTGAATTAGAAAGCAGCCAAACACATTTCGATCTTGACTTAATCCCATCATCGTTCAGAGCCATCCCACTGGGGCGGCCGGCCATTCATTAGGACAATCTCCGAGTTTAAATTAAATCAAATAATTGTTCGCCGGCAATCAGCATCGCATCGCATCGCCTCACAATCCACTTGAGCTGAGCGGCTCTCAAAGACGCTGCTCGTCTTGTCCGACTTTGCTCATTTGAAATTCATTGAATTTTGCGATAATTTGATTAGGCCACGCCCCCACAATTGCCTCTCAGGGGGAGCAGGGGGAGGTGTTGGTGCTGTCTGAGCATTGGGCTTTGGGCTTTGGGCTTTTTGGCTTCTGGTTTTGAGTCCACTCTCTCTCTGGCCTGTCATGTCAGAAATGCCTTTCTGACATACATAAATTGCAATTGCAGTTTGGAATTTCCATTTAAATGCCTGACGTGGCATTGTGCCATTTATCACAAGTGTATATATATCAAATAAATTAGTTAAATATTATGTTATCCAATTAGGGGGCGATACCAGACGAGGACGAGGAGGAGGAGCCATACCAGAGCCATAGCCATACTGTCAGCATAAATTGCCAAGTCGCCGCATTTGATGTGACAACAATAAGGCCAAGAGAGCCGGAGTCTGGCATTCAAATTACGACAAACTGAAGCCAGCTATATTGTCGGTGACACTCTCCGCAAGCCCAGTGAGCCCCTTTACCCTCCCCAGAGCCCCCTTAAACCCCTCCCCCTCGCCCAGTAGTCGCAGTTAATCTGCCCCACAAGTTGGCAGTTCAAAATGCTAATCACCACATGACATTCATTGTCTGTGAAACAATTGGACTCCCTAACTAACACGCCTCGCCATCATCATTATGAATCGCATTATGTGCCCGCGAATCGTGCTGGGGATGCTCTAAATGGTTTAAGTAAATCGTCAATATCAGACGATCTTTAGCTAATTAAGTTCACCAAAGTATAAGGTTAGTTGACAAAGAGTCAAATCAGGTCGATAAAATTAGTTTCTTTTGGGTACAAATCTAAAAAAAGTAAACCAATTGGAAAATATTGCATTGGAGTGCTCAAAAGTTTAATTTATATATAACTTCGAGGAATATAATCTATACATATACCTTGTAAGACACAACTTCTGGTTCATTATTAAAATAAGCTTGGAAATCTAGTATAGTCTAAAATATTTATTTAATAATCATTATATAAATTAATAACAAACTAACTAATAATCAAAACCTTTTAAACAAAATCATATTTAAAGTACAAAGCCTTAAATTGTCACAAATATAACAACAAAACCCAATTAATTTCATTTCACAATTTACACACAAACAATTAAAATACGTTTCTAAGGCCAACATATTTTTTTGAGAAGTATAAAACGTGAGATTTCACACATTTATCAATCCTAGTAAAATTGAATTTACAAATTAAAAACTTTATCGCACAATGGCAAAAGCCTTTGAAGAAATCACAAGAAATGTATGGAAAACAGAGTTTATGGCAAATGTATAGAAAATGCAGCAAAATAATGCAATTTTCCCATGTTGAAGAAGCTTAAAACATTTTCTGTGATTATTAAATAGAAATTCTCCCAATTTTATTGTTTAAAGTTTAACAAAATCCATTTAGTTATTAGAGTGACAGATGCACAAAATTGAATTACTTGAGCATCTTAAGTTCACATTGTCGAGCATCGAAAATTGAGCAGTAAACCGCAGCCAGTCAGGGCTAAGCATTTGAAATTTACCAATAAACTTGGAATAAACTTTGGAATTGCAGAAGGGACGACCGCTCTTTGCATTCATTAATCCAATACACAAATTCCTCTAATCACAAAGTGACGTGTTTGACGGGGACAAAAG
>JAEIHY010003372.1:0-11486 GCA_018904565.1 Drosophila tsacasi
ATGCCATTTATATATGTTATATGAATGCTGATTATGTTTCGGTACTGCAAATTTCTAACTTCGGTTTCTTTGGTTGGTTTTTCCGGCGGCTACCGAAAAACAGCCGCACAATCGACGATGATTAATATGAACAATCGGTGGAAAGCGGCTACGTGTGTGTGTGTGTTTGTGCGGTGGCATCAAATTGAAAATCCAATAAAACACTCAATTTATTTAAATTGCATGCGATTGACAATCCGCAGAATCGTGAATAGATGCACCCAGGACAGGCCACAGCGACCACAGGAAGAAAAAATGCAAGAGAAAAATACAAGAAGAAATACAACAAAAAATACAAGAAAAAATACAAAAAAAAAAGAAAAATAAAAATAGCGTAGGGGGAGAGGACCTTTACTGGAACTCTCAACTCTTAGAAATTAATTGAAATTATTATTAATAAAAACCAAAAAAACACCAAACAAAAAACAGCATTTTCCCAAAAAATTCCAACTGCTTACGGTTTTACTGTATTAACTTTAAACTAAGAAACAAAACTGTAAGACTATTTTTATTTGTAAGAAAAAGATACAAATAATTTCTTTGTATAAAAAAAGATAAACAAATGCAACAGCGATTAAAATCGATTTGACTGATATTTCTGTCGGTGTGCGAATCGTAACCAAAATTCATTTCATTTTATCCCATTTCACGGAGCTCTTCCTCCTTTTTCGCATTGTCTCCTGGGCGTTAGTCTCTGATTAGTTAAACAGGACACGTAACGCTTGCCACAGCAAAAGTGACAACAACAACGACGGCGGCACAAGAAGGGAAGCACTCGAATATGAATGACAGGCGGAATACAAAATGGAAAAAAGCTAAAGAAAAATAAAAGAGAGAAAAAAAAGCAACAACAAAAAGACTAAAAACAACAAGGAAAAATTGGCAAATAAAAACGTAAGCAAATCAAAAATTTGAGGCAATCGGGAATGCTTGAATTTTTGTTTGTGTATATAAAATCGAAACCGAAATCCCTGACATGGCGAAAAATCAGCTTGATCCCAGGAAAAAATATACTTTTTATTAAAAAAATTTTAGAAAAATAAACAATCTTTGGTTAGAACTAAACAACTGTCTAGAGAAACGTTTCGTAAATAAAATGTAGCTCAACTTAATAAATTAAATGAAATGTAATAAAATATGTACAGAACTTAAACTAGGCCACATTTCAACAGCTAAAGCTTAAAATTTAATTTAAAATATCTTCGAGATTTATTATTACATTTTTTTTGTTTATTAAAGCTTAATAAGAACTTTCTTTTGACCAGCTTTCACTTCAGCTGTGTGTCCGTCCACCTTTGCCTCAAGCTGAGTCTTAGAACAATTTCCCTGCAACTGCGGCAAATGGTGGGCGGTTCTTGGAGAGCCGCCAAACCCCCCTCAGCACTTAAGCCCCCTCATGGCCCCCCACCCAGCACACAGCATTCGTCATAAAACATAACTCAGCAATTGCCCATGCCCCAATGAGCCCACGTACGCCCATCAATTGTCATTTTTATCAGCGTACCATGTCGCGAAATGTTGATTTTTTTATATTTATTTTTTATTCCTTGCCACTGGGCGAAAATTTAACAAAGAAATTAGTTTGTATTATCAATTATTTAATCAAATAAGATTTTATACATGATTTTAAAGGATTAAAAATTATGCAAAAAAATATTTGTAAAGTTTATTTTATTTTCTGCCTGATGTGTAATTTAGAGAAATTTATTAGAATTTATTTTTAGTAAGTTCTAGTTTAATTACCATTGAATTTCTCTCAGTGCCTTGGCTGGCTTTCTTTCTTTCACTTTTCTCGCCCTCCGGAAAGTAGGCTACAAAAACGGGTGGGTCAGGGGTGGAACAAAGTGCGTATTATCGACGCCCCAGCGCCCCCCGTCCTCCTCTTCCACTCGCGCTCAGCTGCTCCGCTCGTTTATGCGGTAAAGTTCACGAATATCATAATTATATCAGTATTTACAATATATTTAAAATTAGGTAACACTATTATTTGAGTTAACAAATTCAATGTAAATTTGTTTTTATCCATTTTTAATCTGTTAGCCTATTTTTTACACATTTTTAAAAGTATCTAAAGCCCTGTTTTTTTAGTCACGATTTTAAATGACTTTAAACTAAGTTAGAAAAGTAAGCAATAGCATTTTTTCGGTCACTAAATTCAGTGCAAATTTGTCTTTTGCAAAATATAGAAGTTCTTAGCAATACTTTGAACATATTTTCTTAGGTTAAATTGGATTTTGGCTTACCTTTCAATCGATACTCAAATCTATATATCGACCCTAAACTTTGCTTGGTAAATACCTGAATTTCCCCTGGCATAAGCCACGTACGTATCTGTTGCCTTTGTTGCTGATGTTTCCGCCTGTGTTACTGCTGTCTGCTGTCCGCTGCCAGAGACTCGCATTAAAATTTTAAAATGTGCGCACAAAAATTCGTCTCTTTTTTTTTTTTTTTGTTTGCTTCTGCCGCTACTCGTCGCCCAAAACTGACACTTTTTTTTTTGTTGTTATTGTTGTAGCCCTACCAATATTTTTACCCCAACGCTTCTCGGCTTTTGAGCGCAACAATTGCTTATGAAAAAAAAAAACAGACAAAAATAAACCGGAAAAACTATAGATGAAGAGGTTTCTTAAAGCCTTTTGCAGCTGACTTACAGTACTTAGTTCTTTGCTTCGTTTCTTGTAGTGTATTTATTCGATTCTTTTGATGTTTTTCCTCATTGAATTTTCCTCGAAATATCCCAGGTTTCGGCTGTCTGTGACTCTCCTCGGTTGCTTTAGTTTCCGTTGCCGTAGTTATAGTTGCTCTAGGCTTAACTTGGCTAATCACAAGATTATTTGGGCGGATGCCAGATGTGTGGGCGTTCCTCTCAGTCTGTCTGTCTGTCTGCTCGATTCAAGTTAAATTCAACATCAAAGCTGGCAAGCTGGAAAAGTTAAGGTTAAATATATGTATGAAAAATGTGGGCTGCTTTTGTTTCGCTTCGAAAGATTATTTAAATTCAAGGGGAAAATGTGTTATAGTTAACTTTATGAATTGATCTTGAAACTCAACACCACACAAAATGCTATATGTATATATTTTCTGACAAAATCAGCTATCGGAAATAGATAAAATATGTATTTAATAGCATTCGCTCATAATTCTTTGCACTTTTACTCAACGAAGCAGGAAAACGTTGACCAAAACAAAATATTTTCTTCAGAGAGTGCCCCAGGCATCAAGTAGGAAGTACTAACATATATAGATATTGAGGCGCCTCCGATGAGTGTTTTGTGGGAGGCAGCATATGGTTATTGTCCATGCCAGCTTTTATTCTGCCCCTGCCTCTGTGGCGATTTTGCAACTCCTAATTTCCCCAGGATGCCACGCAGTGAGGCATATGTAGACTTTCCTAGCTCCTAGCTCCTGCTGCCCCATTTGTCAGCATGTGAAACAATCATAGGAGCAGCAGCAGCAGGAGAACCCACTCTGCTCGTTCTTGGGTTGCATGCAGGACACAGGACTTTCCCCCCGGCCCATGGGCCTCGTCCTGTGCGTGTGTGAAAAATTCATTGAATCATTTGACAAGACAGAAAACGCATTGCAAAGGGGGGTGGGGGAGGCGTAATGATAACCAGGCCTAGAGCAGATAGTGGCGCTAACATTTTAGCTTACCAAACTGGCCAAGTTCCCCGCTACACAGCCCCATGTCCCCCCGTGTTATGTGCATTACTTTGGGAATGGTATGAGGGAGGGTGTGTGCCTCTTCTGAAATATTGCGTATACGCAGTGTGTGAGGGTGCAAGGGGGACATGAGGAGGCAGAGGGAAATGCACAGGAAAAAGAGTCTAACTACTTTTAAAATATGTTCTACTTTATTTGTACTTTTTTGTATATTACATTTTTAATCTATTCCCCTGTATTTGTGACTTTATTACTTGATTTTTAATATTATTTTCCATATATTTATTTTGTAAGATATTATAGATTATAGATAGCTATATTTTAATGTTCTTAATAATTTTGCAAGCATAAAAGATGATATTTCTCGTTTAGTTTGGTATTTATTTTACTTAGGATTTATTTATTTATCTCATATTTATTTTGAATAATATTTTTCATGTATTCTTCATATTTCCTTTAGACTTACATTTTTGCCTCAGTGTGCCTCCTTTGAAATACTGCGTATACGCAGTGTAGGGCCTCAAAATGTGGCAAAAATCGGGGTTGGTGGGTATTTGCCATTTTTTTTTTTTTGCTTTTTAATAGCGTGCTGTATGGAAAACTAACGATGCCCCAGTCACGACTCTGGACAACCTTATCAGCTGCAGCTGGAAAAGCAACCCCAATGCAGTCACAGAAAAATGTGCACATAGGAAAGGCGGCAGAAGGGAAGAAGGCGGTGGCGGGAGGCGGGAGGCGGGAGGCGGGAGGCGGAAGGCTTTGGAAAATGTTGTATAGATAGTTTTGAGTTTCATGAGTCCCCCGTGGAAGGCGGCTGCTCTATTTCTGGCCAAAAATGTAATTATTAATGAGCACTCAGATACTGGGAAAATCTAAAGAGAAATGGGAAAGGCTGGGAAATGGGTATGAAGTCTTTGGCAAAAATGTGAAACTAGATTTCAGCTTATACATTTTGAAGGTAATTCAGGGAAATATTAATTTATATTTAAGTTAAAATAATTTGTAATGCCAAGAAACGTGATGGAAAAAGTTAATTTTTCGCCTTAAATATTTCCTAATTGATTTCTTTATTTGTGTTAATATATTTATTTGTTAATATTTTACTTATTTATTTTCTATTATTGCATTTACTCTTCTTATTATTGCATTTATTAAATTCATTTTCTTGACCAACAACAGGAAAATGCCGTCAAATTTCGCCCGAGTTAATTTCCTGTTCAATATCCTCTAATCAGCCCCAAAAAGTGTGCTACAAATTTGGGGCTCGTGTTGCCATTTCCTGGAGGATGCTTTCCTCAAAAAAGAAAAATATCAAGTGTATATCTATATCTATCAGAGCTATCAAAATTCATTCTTCACCGGCAAAGCGAAGAGGCAGAGCAATTGCTTGGCACATTTATATTTATCAAAATCGTTTTCCTTCCCCGTTTCTCCCTGGGCTTTTCCGCATATTGTTTTTCTTTTTTTTTTTGTGCTTCTGCTCTCCCACGTGACATAAGTAGGAAAATGAGAGCAGTTCAGGCGGAGAGCGGAGTGCGGAGTGAAGAGGAACATGTTCCTGGCATTAGGGCGTAAAAATATTAATTTCAACTTAAATGAAAAATTATGCTCCATTTGAGTGCCGACGCAGCAAATAAATTTTCGCACATAAATTTTCAGAGCGCTAATAACAATAATAATAATAATCAGCAGACATTACGAGGGGGGGGGAGGGGGATATATATATATTTATATACATATATATATGGAGGTGGAAAAGTTGGGAGTGTGCTGCTATTGCCCGGCTATCGTTGGGCGATTAAATTTTTGTTATTAATTAGATGCGCCTGGGCGTCGTGTAATAATTCACAGCTCTTCTATACAAACACACTTAGGATCAAAAATATATATATATATATATATCGATTCCGCGCATATGTGGCAGTGAGTCGTTAATGTGTTGGCCATTAGTGAAAGTTTATGTATGAATCATTGGACAATTAAAGCTTAAAGCACTAAAGCCAAAATGGACCCTCAAATCATGAATGCGAGCATTGAATTTCCAGTAATTAGAAGCGATAGGCGAGCGGATAATCGATGGGCCATGTAAATCGATAGACGGATAATAATCATCAATATACAAGCTCGATAATAAACATTTAATTAACTTATTCGTGCAACGGTTGCTAACAAAACTGGAAAACTATCAAACAAAATATTTATAAAAAATCTTGGAAATATACAAATCGTTGGTAATCGCTTTGTAATCGATAGCAAAATCATTTGGAAATAATTTAAAAATATTAAAATGTATATAAATAAAATAAATAAATAAAATAAATTAATATCATTCAAATTTTATTGTTATGATTTATCAATTTATTTTCATTTTTGGGTTTTTACTATTTTTTTCCTTACAAAACATAATATCAGTCAGAATTGTATACATTTAAATATACCTATATATTTGATAAAAAATATAGATTCTTAATGATTTTATAAACCTTTTAATCTAAACAGTAAAAAATTTAAATGAAAATACACCTTGACTGTCAGGCAAATGTATTTCTGCCACAAAACTGAACAGTTTTCCCAGCGTTTTGTGGCATCAGTCTCATATCACACCCACACACCCACATACCCACCCCCCTCTGCCAATCAACCCTGTCCCCTCCCACTGCCATCCCTCGCCCCGCCGGCGGCGTCTATCAATTTCAATTGCTGTTACTGCCGCCGGCAGTGTAATCAGTTTTTCGCTTATTGCCGCTAACTTTGCCCGCACACAACGAGGTCAAATCAGACACGACACGCCCACGCAGAGCCCACTCCGCCCCACTCTGCACCTCCCCCGCTCCCCGCTACCCGCTCCCCACTACCCACTACCCGCCACCCTCTACCCACTACCCCAACAGAGGCCCAAAAATCCAGCCAATTTCGAAGGGTTCTCATAGCGCCAGAATATGGGATAATTGAGCTATGGCAAAAATAATTCAAATTTCATCGTTTCACCTTAAATTAAGAGTTTCTGTTTTTTCCCCCTTTAACAATGTATCCATGAATATTATTCAAAATATTGTTGTACGCTTTTTCTGCAAAATTAAAAGTTTTGTAATATTTCTTTTACACCCACAGTTTATGATTGCCTTCCTCATACTATATTTATAATTAACTTTTCTTATTATCAGCATTTTAAACTTAAATGAAGTTTTTTTTATCTGTTTTCGTTTAAATAATTATCTTTGAATATATTTTTTTAAAATGTTGTACTGTTTTTATGTCAAATTCCATTGAAAAAATATATTTCAGTTTATGATGGTTTTACTAAAATATTTCTTTGGGTTTATTATTTACTTTCTGTATATTTTTTGTAAAATAAATATATATACATTTTTAAAAATATTTATATATATTTTTTTCAATTTTTGTGGCCATTTTGTGCCTTTTCTATTGGTGAGAAATGCAAATTAAATCAATTTTTCGTTTACCCATCTCTCACTCGCTGTGTTTGTTGTTGTAATTGCAGTTTGTCAATTACTTTGATGTTTTTGTAGCAGTTTTTTTTTTATTAGTTTTGCCTTGCGTGTATTTTTGTTGAGACAACAACACAAGAGAAAACAAAATGCAGCAAAAATAAATAAGACAAAAAAATAGGAAAATCAACTAGAAAATAGACAAGAAAAGAGGATAGAAAATAAACTAGAAAATAAACTAGAAAATAAAATAGAAAATCAAATAGAAAATAAAATAGAAAACGAAATAGAATATAAAATAGAAAATAAAGTATTAAGTAAAATAGAAAACAAAATATAAAATAAAATAAAAAACGAAATAGAAAAGAAACTTTTTATAGTTTATTAAAATAGAATTTAGCAAATAAAAATCTCAAATAAAATGCTAAGAAAAATGCTGACAAAAATTTGCTATAACCATGGATTTCCATTTGCCATATCGATTTACCTTACTTTTCTCTCTATTTTCAGGTGAGTTGACAAACAGAGATTTCGAGTGCTTTTGACTGGCTCGCCCTGTGTGTGTGCGTTTGTGTATTAATTAAATAAGTGAGTGTATTTCGATACTTTGGTAATTAAGTAAATGTCACAGGGGAGTTTAAAAAAATATAAAATTAAATAAATACAGACAATATATATATATATATAGTAAACATATATTTTTTGCGATTCATTCGATACTTTAATACTCCGACTCGGTGCCTGCCTTTTCTATTTTATTTCCAAGACAGACAGATGCGGCATGAGGTGAATTCATTTTTAATTAAAAACCTGCCACGCCCACCGCAAAAAAAAAAAATGTTAACCAAGAGAACAAACTATAACAACTGGCGATAGAATATAAGTATAAACCAAAAATCCACAAGCCCCCATGTTTCTGTTTCCCTTTTTTTTTGTCCTCGACTTTTCCATTTCTGCATATTTTTCATCTCCAGTCAAATTCATTTCGAGTAGAAAATATTTTAGCTGCACTGGAAATAAAGTCATTAAGAAGAAATAATACTAATAATAAACAACCAACATTAACTAGATATTTTTTTGTACAAAAAATACATTTACGTCTATGAGTTTGTTGAATAGGCTTAGTAAATATATTTAGTAATAATAATAATTAACTAGAGAATAATTTAAAACCAACATAAAATTATTTATATATATATATTTCTTTAAAAGTTAATATATTTTCTATTATTTGTGTTTAATAAAATTCTAATTAGACTCTTAATAAAGATTCTTCAAATTATTTAACAGTGTTTTGTTGCATTTCTTCTTCTGGTTTCGTCTCTTATTTTATTTTTTTTTGCGACAGCTTTTCATTTGGCAAGGCCACCCTTTTCCCTTTCCCCACCTGCCCGGGCCACTTCCCCAATGAAGCACTTTCTGGCTTAATACCTTCCTAATTGAAAGTTGCAAAAATTACAGGTGAAACGCAGGTAGAGAGAGAAAGAGAGACGAGCTGTAAGCCAAGAGAAAGAGCTTGGAAAAAAGTTTTTTTTTCGCCCAGCAAACCGCAAATAATAACAAGAAGAAGTAGGGAAAAACAAAAGCCTGGTAAAGGGATACGAGAAAAATAGAGGAAAATGGTTAGAGCCAAGTACGGCAAGGAGGAAAAGCGGGCTATTGACGAGGAAAATGCCACAGAAAAAAAGCCAGGACTAGAGAAAAAGGAATTTAAAAAACAAAAACAAGAAAAAGAGTTTTAGCGAAAATCATAAAAGAAATGGTAAATTCGAATAAAAAACTTAAATATGAATTAGTTCCAAAGAGGACTTCAGGAAAGGTTTTTCTGTAAAAAACCAAGAAACTAGAAGCACCCACAAATATTGGTATATAGAAATATAGATATATATATTATAATAAATAAATATGTTAAGATAACCTTACCAGTGCTTAGACTTAGGAAATCGACCTCTTTATAGGGACTAAACCCTAACTCATTCTATTGGCTATTAAAGACATTTAATTAAGTAGGCGTGTCAATTGATTATAATCGGCGGCCCCCAAGCAAATAACAAACAAATCGAAAATCGAAATCCAAATCCAAATTGATTGCCAAATCAAAAACAAAAAAAAGAAGAGAGAACCCAACACGCATGCCCCTTTGTTGGGCAAAAATATCTTGTCTCACTCGAGTTCTAGCTCTTTCCTCTTGGCAACCTCAAGAAAAGCCCATAAATAATGTATAAGCAATGCGAATCCATTCAGATTTTCTTTCTCCAATTAATTAATTTGCCAATAGTCAGGGCCAAATAATAATCGGAAATTCATTTTCACGCCCAGCGGCCAAAGAAATATTTTCCATAAGCTGCCAAATCGAAATGGAATTCACTTCTTTGGTAAATGTGCTGCAGGGGACGAGTGTAAAGTGAACTTCTGCCAATAACTAAATAATAAATTAAGCACACAAACTGTTTTTAATCAAAGTCTTAAATTAATTTGTATATATTAATATTAATACAAAAAAATAAATACATAAATATTGACCTGAATCTTTGCAATAAGTAAAAAATCACAAAAATAAATTCATAATTAATTATAAGAAAGTATCCTTGAAATATTGCTTATATTTCTCCCGATTTTTGTTCAATTTTGCTTTAATATTTTCCCATTTTCCCTTCTATTTTCTCTCCCTCACATTTCCCGGGGCTAAATTATTTACTTCAGCACTTCTGTTTGGGTTTATTCAATAAATTAAGTGATTAATTGTTGAGGAACCTTGTCCCAGGCACTGGGCCTTTTCCTTTTCCTATTCCTTTAGCTTTTCCTTTCCCTTTTCCCTGCAATTGCTAAAGTCAACATCGAATCGAAAACTTTTCAAATTGTCATAATTATTCAAAATTGTTTTCTGCCCAATTTGGAATGGAGAATGCTGCCTTTTGGCTGTTCTAGCCTGATTTCTATTTGCTTTTCATCGCTTTTCCTTGTTATTTTTTATTTTTTATTTTATAGCTCCGCCGTGGAGCTATTCCAGAAATGTTTCCCTTCTTTAATCACGCCTCGAATATTTTGTTGCCTTTGATTAATGGCTCGCCTTTGCCAGAGCAATTGTCAACAATTTTTGTTTGTTGCTGCCTCAGAATAAGAAAATATAAATAAAAGAAAAACAGAGAGGGCAGGAAAATGAGAGTGAAAAAAAGAGCAAAGAAGGGAGAAAAAAAGCCGTGTGTTGCCAAGAATTTCTGTGGCTCAGCAAAGAGACAAGCGACAATGAGACAAAATTGTCGCAGATTTTTCTCTTTCTTCCAGACGCCGCCGCCTTTTCCCCTAAAATATGCAACACCAAAGGTTGAAAATAGCTGTGGAGGGATGGGGGAGAGGGGAAGGTTAAGAAAATGGCACAAAAGGGGCTGGGGGAAAAGTCTAGGCATGCCAAAGGTAGCTGCCAATTTATTTTCTTGGCAGATTTTGTCTCTCCCTGGTATGCCCATGCAGGGAATATAAGAATTTTGAGCAGGGCTTTGCAGAAAATATCGTTAACTTTCATATATCGAAATCTTACAAATCGGAGAGATTCGATATTTTCGATACTATTTAAAAATAATTATTTCACCGATTATATTAGATCAAACTATATATGATATCTAAGCAATATAATCTATAAAGAAAGTGTTTTTAAATATTATTTTATCGATTAAAAATCGATTTTTTTATATATCTCAACTTAAACTTTCTAAATCAGAGCAATATGATTAGTAAAGTAACTATTTTTAAATAATATCGATAATATTCATGTTTCATCGATTTATATATATATTTTTGTATATATTTCAACGTTAAAATATTGATTTATGTCGAAAATTTAAAATTTACTAAAATACCTTTTATCTTCTAATCCAACTTAACTCGTATTATATATCGATATTAACTATCAATTAGTCTTTTCACATCCCTAAGCTAAGAACTCTCTGTAATAAAAATTCAATAAATAAAGAAAGAACTATTTATGTTAAAATTACTAATTATAATCAGTTTTTAAGGGTATTTCCAGCTCATTTCTTTGTTGTTCGCCTTGTCTCTTTTTTTATACTAAAGATTTTTGTTATATAATCTTTTTTTCGACTCGGTTTTTCTTCGTTTTTATCGCGACATTTTGCTGCAGCGACCTATGCAGGGGGGGGAATGTTGGAGGTTTTGGATTTTCTGCATAAATCGCATTGATACGTTTACAGCAGAAACGAAAAAACGGGGGATAGAAAAGGAAAATGTGTAGCGCCGAGGAATTTTCCTTTGTGTTCCGTGGTAGTCTCAGCCACGTTTTATGGCCCCGCCCCTCTTAACCCGCCACCAGGCCCCCTG
>JAEIHY010003380.1:0-13015 GCA_018904565.1 Drosophila tsacasi
CCTGAAGTCCGCAAAACTATCATTTTTAATATCAGAATCGGACCTTTTTGTCTGCTGGGTTGTAATAGAGAAAACATTTTAAAAGAGTCTAAAAATGTATAGAAAAAAGGAGAGCACGCTCTTATACAATAGCCAATAAATATATATAAACGTTATTTAATCATAATAATATTAATAATAATATATTATAATATAAAAGGATTAACTGTGAAGTAGCTTAAAGGAATTTTAATAAATATATATGGCACTGTTCTGGTAGAATAACGAATATCAGGCACTTTTTCTACCCTTGCAGGGTATTAAAATTTTAGTCATAAGTTTGCAACGCAGTGAAGGAATCATTTCCGAACATATACATAATAACATATGTATATATTTTTGATCAGCATCAACAGCGGTTTTTATGCAAACTGGTCCCTCAGTTCTATCTGAATGCAGCTTTATCTTCTTTTCTTGTTTAGATTAAAAATACATTTTTAAGGATAAATTTTGGAAAATAACTCTAAATTGCTAATAAGTTTGCTGTGCTTTATGACGATCCCTGTAGCAGTTTCAGGTTATTATTGCCTAAAGCCTGTTGTGTTTCCGAGTTGAAGTTGAATAGGATTCCCCAAGCCCACTCAACAAAGTAATACAAGAGAGCAGATATTTCAGCAGTTTAAGTGGTCTTGCGAAAATATGGTTAAATTTTGTCAGCGAGAAGGGAAATTCCCAAGAAAAACTTTGGTGCCTTGCTGGGAGCGGGGAAAGTCAAACGGAATCTCGGGATTTCATTATCGTTGTGTTGGCCGACAAAACTAAATGCGACTTGATTGATTGTTCGGTACACTTAATTTAATGAATTATTTAAGCAAAGGAAAACAAAGCTAAATGCTTATAACTTTTTTGCGCTTTTTTATCCGGCTGCGTCCACTTCTTTCTTTTTTTTGTAGAATTTTTTGAAACTTTTTTTTCGACTCTGGGGGACAGCATCAGCAGCGAGAGGCAGAAGAAATAAACCATTAATAAAATCTTTCATTTATTCATTCATTTATTTTGCTATTCTCTCTTCGGTTGCGTGCCTGTTTTTCCGCTTGATTAACATAATCCTCCATTTATTATGAGTGTATGTAGGAGCGTGCGTGCGCCGCTGTGATTTAATTATGTAATAGTTTGACTGAAGTGGACTTTAGCCTAAGCTGCGAGCTGTCTTTGCCTCCTTTGTGCGTGTGTTAGTATTATTTTAATTGATTTGTTTTGCTGCCTCCGTTTGGCCTTGTCTCGTCCTGTCCAGAGTCCAAAGTCCTTCTCGCAGACAGCTTAGTTGAGTGGCAAAGCCGTAGTCGTAGCCGCAGCCGCAGCCTGATTGCGAAACGGTTGAGCTACTTGATGAGAAACGAGATTGCTTTTCTCTATCCGCCTGAAATATGAGCACTTGATAGGTGATGGACACACTGGCTAGTTAATTAACTGGCTTTAAGAATATATATTATATTTCGAAATCATTGAAACAATAATTGCGTAATTTCCAATCACTTAATTGGCTTCAAGCAAATGGATTTGCATTTTAAAAGGGTTTTCTACTTGCACGAAGAAAACTCACTCCAGAAACCAATGCTTATCCTCATATTGAGTTGAATAATTAAGTCCATAATGATGAGTTGTATTTATGATTCTACAAACAAATCATCAATGGTATTTACCTACATCAGTCACAGATTATTTCCTCAGAAATTTATCTAAATGAGAGTCTTATAGACGACCTTCCGCGAAGTATAAATGAAAGTCACAAAAAGTTCGAAAGTCCTGGTCTCCCTTCTTCAGCAAACAAAAAACTGTCAAGACTCTAAATACTTTTGAATACTTCTTTTCAACTCGAAGAGAATAGAAAAGGAAAAGGAGCTCAGAAAAAAGGAAAACAATAAATAATATAAATGTGTAAGGAATTCGAGGAAATTAGCATAATTTCTGGGTGTTGCGATTGTCCGCCGAGAGTCTTGTCCTCCGCCATGCCTCTCCCTTCTTCTCCACAAATTGCTCTGGCATATGGGCCACGATTTGGGCCAACTGTCGGCAGCTCCCTGACCTGACCCGACCCAATCCTGGCCACTTGCCGGGCATTAGTGTCCGGTGCCCGGCATTGTACTCGCAAAAACTTTTTTCCATTCAACCATTGTGCATTGTGATTCCGCAACCGAGACTGCTGGCATACCCTGTAATCATTATGGCCAAGGAGATTGATGGAATGAATGAAAGACAACTTAGCCAAAAGTTATTTAAATAAGAAGGGTTTTTTGGAATATAATGTAAGCTTTAAGAGTAATTAAAAATAATACTAGAAACTGTTTGCAATTACAAACGTTGAGAAAAATCTTGTAAATACCACACAACATTTGTGTTTAAACTTTAACTATGAATATATTGCATTCTTCCATCTTTTCCTGTTAATTTTCAAAATATTTTACTAAACTACATTTTCCTTAATTAATTTTTAAGTTATTTTCAGTTTCTTAGGTAATATTTAGCCCAATACTTAATTTATGTTTGTTCAGCTGCGTTCAGTTGGAGAAAGTTTAAACTTTGGTACTTGTCCTGCGCATAAGTCAAACACGTGCCTGGAAGAAGTTGCCAAGTTTTATTCCTGGCCATCCTCGCTCTCACACTCCCTAGCACACACCCGGAGACACACACCCACACACCCACACACACCCACACACCTGCTAACTGGGCAGGACAAATTTAAATTCCGCTCTGGCCGCCGCGTCCGCAGGGTGTAACAATTCTGCTTCGACGGCGGAGCTGAGCACTTTTTGGGGGCGAAAACAGTGAAATGAATAGCTAATCTTTAGAATAAATTAAATGAATTTTCCTTTCTCTCCTTTATTGGCAACACTTTCCCTTCCTCTCTTTGTGTGTGTGTGTGTGCTGGCCAAGTAAATCGCATTAATTTGGTATGCTGACCACAAAACTGGGATTTATTAAATAGTCAACTGGAACTCACACCAGGACAGGGCTGTGGCCAAGTGAGACGTGCGTGACACACACACAAATGCCGGCGGCGAGTCTTACTTAACGGGAAAGCTCCTCCCCTTCCCCCACAGACACACACACAAACGCACTCGCTGTCTGTGAGTCGAATTCGCTGCATGTGAAATAAAGTTAAAAGGTTCGCCCATACACTCACACTTGCCTACATATGATTACACACGTACTCATACCCTTTCTTTTTGTTTGTTTCTGTGCACGCTTTTCCGCTTGCCACTCAATACAGTGGAAAATCGGTGGGAAATCTGTTTGAGATACTTTGGTCAGGAAGCACGAAAGAGTGCTGTAAAATTTGCATTATTGAGTAGTTTTTCAGAGTTTAAACTTGCTATTTGTAGGAAATTTATGCTCTATTTAAGTTTATGTACACGATTTTCTTGACTTAGTTTTTTACTAGTAATCTTAAATGTTTTTTTTAACATTTATAATTATTATATATTGTTTTAGCCAAAGAACTTGTATCGAAAGTTATGTACAGTATTATTAAGTCAACGTAACTTTAAGGAAGTCTAATAAATGCAAAATATAAGTAACAGAAGTAGAAGAATTAAATACAATGAAATATTTTTCAATTCCTTCTTTTTTTAAATCTTACGAGTACAACAAAATCCATCTTGTTAAGAATACAATTTAAAATATGTATTTTGATATCTCTAAACCACTGTGACTTCCAGCCAATCCTGACCACTCACCCTTCCCGGCAGGATCAGCTGCAGACCTGCGACTTTCATTATTCACACCCTGCGGTAGGAGAGGGGCCTAAGAGGAAAGGACACTGAAAAGGAGCCAGGGAGCGTGAGCTTCCGTTGCCGCTGCCGCTGGCAGTGCAAGAGACTCCATAGAGGCAGTGAGTCAAAAGTCTCTCAACTGGAATGCAAATGCCGCTCCACCAAGTCAATAAATAAATTCAAACAATTTGACAACTTGCTCAATGGAGGAGGGACCCCGAAAACCGGGTGGGGATGTGGACAAAGAGGCGATTGGTGGCCCCCCTTTGATTGTCACTGGGTGCGTGGCTAGCAATTGCGTTTGAGCGAATTTAAATTAAAGTGTCATTCGAATTGGCAGCCCCTCAACGGAAATAAAATTTATAGTTTCGGCAGCTCAAAGGAGCAATCCCGAAGCCCGAAGTACACGGGATTCCTTTCGGCAGCCTTTCTCCGTTTTCAATTTCTGTAAGTGTTGGGCACACTCGCACTCAAACACTCGAACACCCACCCACACCCCTCACACACACGCACACGTCCAGTTTAGATTTATCACTTTTGATTCGGCGAGTCCTTCATCCCAAGTCCGCTCCTCCTTGGGTAACTTGTATTGATTTAATACATTTATTTGCTTCCCGGACTCGAATTCGGATTCGAACTGGCTGGGGCTTCCCCTTCCAGTTCGATTTCCCAGTTTGCGTCCCCGAAAAAGCTGAAAAAAAGTTTTAATTTAATTTCGTGTTCGGGCTGCTGGCGATGTTTATCAGATTAAAAACTTGCCCTTTTCCACTTGACCAGTGGATTTGGGGAATGGGCTGGGGGATGTCCACTAGAGTTTCTCAACAAAAACAGGACTACCCACAGGTGTGAAAAAAGCGTCATTGTGTCCAAGGCAATTTATTTTATATAATTCACACGGATTAACATAGATAATTTTATAATTATCTTTAGCTTCAATAATTCCACTAATTATTCCGCATGATTTGTGATGCTTTTTTGTAGGTACTGCTGTCATGGCTTTAGTCTCTGGAGCTTTAATAATAATAATATTGCAAGGTTAGTAATTATTTTTTACCTAAATTTCATATTCATGAGAATATTCAATAAAATGTATTTTAAACTTCACACTTCTCTCTCTCTCACTCTTTTGTGACTTAAATAGTTTAACCATAAAAAATTATTATCTGGCTAATGTGCAATTTGCGCAAATATGTCTACTTAGTTTGTAAACCAACAGTTTTGATAATGCGACAACTAATTAGTCACCAATTTATTCCACGTTTTGTGTGCATGTCAATTGCATAAAATTAATTATATTAAATTATACAGACCAGTTTTTTTGTGAGCGTCATAAATAGGATTTATTTAGTTGGCTGCGTTTATCCACTAAGACTCGCCGAAGTGCAACTCATTATGATGCTCTTTGCCTTAACTGGTCTCGGTGTCTGACCTCTTAGAAAAGGGGAGAAAATTGACAAAAAAGAAACCGAAAAGAAACCCCCACAAAAGCCAATAGCTCGGAAAATGAAAGCGGACAACAATGCACTCGAAGCCCCCATAAAAAAAAAGAAATACCTGAACATGCACGCATTTCGCTGGGGCATTTACTGGCTAAGCCAAAATGATGTGTCTGGCTTTTTGGGCAACTCTCCTAAGCTGAGCTGACAATGATGCCACCAGCGGCGCAGGGAGTTGGGAGGAAAACTGCAATGGAATGACCGCTGAAACTTTCATTTCACCTTCAAAGTGGGCTTTGCATTTAGTGCAGTATTTCGGCGGAAGTCGTAGTATATTCCATTTATGGTTGAGGGCGGCGGAAATGAGAATATAAAACCATAAACCTGACACTGACTGGGAGCACACATCAACTGCGATGCCTGCTGATTCCTGGCGACTCCTTCTGCCATTTTCCACTTCGCCAGTCTGCCATTTTTTTTCCATTTTTTCACCCCTTTGGCCTACCTTTGGTAGCCTCGATATATGCCATTCTCCTTTACGGCCAACCGAAGTACATTGCAATTTTCTTATAGAATTATAATGTCCATTGAAAGATTCTCTTTATTCTGTTATTTTGCAACGAAAATTGAATGAGTTTTCCGTTCATCTTCTGCCTTAATAGCCATAATGTGAGATGCTAACATGATTTTCCAGCTTCTTGCTTTGCATATGAACTCCGTTCGCTTTTGTCCTCTTGGAAAAAATTGTTGTCTGTTTGTGTTTTGCTCGGGGCATGTCCGCAAAATTAGAAAAATATTTCCTTCTTCCTGGCCAGCTGGGGACCAATCAATGGCAATTTGCGAAGGAGGTCGGGGAGGATGCAGGCTTGTGTGTGTGTTTTGTGTGGTCAACCTATTAATTTATTTGCTTATTAAATTATGTCATTATTATTGCATTTTCTTCACACACGCCCAAGACATTGTCAAGGCTGCTCCACTTTACGTGAAATAATCTAATTAAACTGGACATTTAGCTGAGGGCGATGTAGGATTTTTTGTGGGATGGGTTGAAGGCATTTTCCTATCAATTTTAAGAGCATTAATTCTCAAACTTGCAATATTCTAAGTTTCTTTTTCATACCAGCTTTTGCTGACTTTATTTTATTTGATCTTTCATTAATGCACTGATATAAAAATCAAGTGCCGCAGAAGTCCTGGGACAGACAGGGACGACAAAACGCTGCAGTCTCCGTTGGGATGCCGGCAACACACAAATGCCATTAACTAGTTGGTGGCGCGACAACTTTTCACATTTTGGCCGCTGGGCACAGCACACACACAGGACACCTCAGCTTCTGCTCCGCTCCGGCAGCTCGAATGCCATAAACACCGAACGGCGGGGGGCATCATCGTCGTCATCATCATTACCATCATCGGCGGCATCCGGCAGCAGGAGCGGCGGTGGAAGCGGGACATCATCCTTATGCTATTATCAACAACATCAGCCATTGTCAAAGTTTGGCGCATTTATTTGGTTGCTCAATCAGCGCCCAAAGCGCTTTCGCTCTCAATGCTCCTCCTCCGTGTGCCGTCCTGCCCGTGGACCTTGGGGACCCGTTCCTGGCTCTCATTTTTATCAAAAGAGCCTGCAAACTCCCACCTGCGCCGCTGCCTGCCATTTACAATAATTACCATCAAATGAACAAACAAACTTTTGTGCGCTCTTGTCCTGGACGAAGCGGTGGCAAAGGCAAAAGCCGCGGCATAAGCGCCGCCTGATCCCGCGACCTCCAACCCCACTAACCCCCAGCTAACCACCCAACTGAGCCTCATTTACTTGCTCTAATAACACTGTGCAGCCCGGATTTTGATCAGCAGCAGGAAGAGCTTTAAAGTGAAAGCAACTATTTGGAGAGGAAACTTATTAAAGGAAGTATAATATTTTCTTGTTATAAATTGTATCAGAAAAGAAATAGGAATGCTGGAATATTTATTTAATTATGTAAGTATAAATATATTAAATTAATCTGATATACTTTTAAATATGCATTCTTTTTTATTACTTACTATTGATATTAATTCATAATTTATTATATTTATTTAAATATTAAGCATATTAAGCAAACAAATTTATTCTATTTAAATTTCAATTACTTACTGTATAGTGAGGCGGTGGCAAATCCTTTCCCAGGACATCGCACCACCGCGGCGGCTTCGGGATCTGGTTAGCTGGTGGTACTTATCGTCCTGCAAGCATCACTCAAAAGTTGTGTTCTTTTTCCCTGTCGTGTTCCTTGTTTTCCCCTGCTTTATTTTCACTTTTGCCAGCCAGCCGTGGCTGTCGGCTCAATTTTCCAACATCTGAACATTAGGCCGCCGAGGATTAACAATAAGTGGACGTGGTTTGCCATTGGTGGAGTGGGAAGTGAGTGTGACTGGTCCTTGAGCCGCGGGCAAAGCGAAGTTAATGAGGGGCTGGGGACGCGAAGCTCAGAGTTCCTACCGCTCCTACTGCCTGTCAACTCTCGTTAATGTCGTGGCCACTTAAACTCCAGCTCAAGCTGCAGCACTGAGGGATATTTCAAGAAAGAAAAATTAATTTAAAACAAATAATTTGACTTATTGGAAATTACCCAAAGCTAAAATCATGTTTGTTATTTATAAAATAATTTCCTAAGTAAATAACAGAGCTAATACAAGAAATTGGTTCACAAGAATACAACTTTCTTTGTTTTTATTACAACTCTGCAAGTTTTTCAAGTCTTTCCTGGTACATAATATTTTTTCCCAGTGCTCTGCCATTCAGGCCACTTAAAGCTGAAGGCCACGTAATGGAAAGTAAACAGAATAATTTCGATTTAAATAATTTATGTCAATCCGAGTCCAAGCCAAGAACTGCCTTCGCCCGCCGGCCACTAAAGACCGCAAGAAATTAATTAATAACCCGTGACTTTTCCGAGGACCAGCACATGTGCAATTAAAAACCGCGACAAAGTCAAGAAGTCGATGGAAATTACGCCACCAATTATACGCCTTAAGATGCTGCCGAAAATAGACAGGCGACTCGGCCCGAACTTTTCCACTCAGCCAGTGCACGGCAATTAAGCAGAGTCGAAATTTTCGTAGTTGGCCAAGGTAACAAGCTGCTCGCAATTAACGCGATTAAACAACTGGGGGAAAAGTGGGGAAATCTCGTGGGAGTGGAGCAGGGAAATCTCGTCGAGTGGGAGCGTCAGCCAACCGTTGAGACGTCAGTGTCGATGTCAGGCCATGTTTGCACTCGTATTTGTGTTTCGCCCTAACGCCTTGCAGCTAGCTCAATTTATGAGCCCACGTGCCTGCCACCCCCTGGCTGCATCGCCTTTCGGCCCTCAGCTAACACTACACTTGGAGAAATGGTTACGAAATTAATTGGTTAATTTTAAACCAATTTAAATATGTATATCTATAAATATCAATTTATCAGAAGCCTTCTTAAGCCAATCTCAAGATGTTTGTGTTTTAGCTAGATTTAATTAACTAATTTGTGTTTAATTACATATTAAACTATTTTTCTGAGTGCATTTACATATGCTTGGGTGCCCTGTGTACCTTGTAAATATTTATGCAGCTCGTAATGACGAGTTGCCAACTGCCAAGTGGCTGCTTGAAGGTCGCAACTCGGTGAATCTTAAGGCTCTGCAGCTTGCCATTTCAGCTGCCAGTGTTGACTGGAAATCTTGAGGTGTTTGCCGAGGTCCTGGCCAACCTACAATGGCCACATGATATGCCCCTAATGAAATGGTTATGGTAAACTAACTCTCAAGTGCCCGGCCAGAGGAGAGACAATTGCAACTTCCTGGCTGCTAGCTTTCCCTAAGAGTCCCTGAGAATCTTTAACTTCATTACGAAAGTTTCAAGTGCATATATATGTATATGTATATGCGGAGCCAAGGGATTTACTTTTCCTGGGGAAAATGCAAATTAAGATACATTCATAGTTGATGATTTAAGACATTAAAAATGGGGGGACCGACTGTATAGTTCTTGAGGTAAATGAATGACTGAAAAGGCCAGCTCTTTTACTATTTAAATTTTTAAAAAGAAATTTATAAAACAAGATTAAAACCTTTTTAATCTTAGCTTTACATCTTTCATATCCGTTTTATTTATAGATACTTTACACTTCTCACAGTAGGTTAGGTTAGTAACATGTAACATTACTTTCGTTGAAATTTATATCCCTTAACTTCCTTGAATTTGTTCCCCTTTACATCCGGTAATCCATTTCCTTTTAATATGATTATCCATTTTGCATCTATATATAGTATATTTAGCTTGGCGACGATGCGCATTCCGTGTTTGTTTGGCGCCAAGTCGCAGGTGCCACTGAGCGTATACTTAATATGCCATTTATTTCACTGGAAGTGAAGGCTAAGCGAACGAAACGAAACCCACTGCGATGAAATGAAACGAAACCCATTCACACAGATGCGACCAGCATCTCCAGACGACACACATAAATACTCGCATCTGGAGGATCCTTTCCCGAGGAGTGTCCTGCATTCGATAGTCGAATTCATTGTCGCCTTCAGTGCTGCCGATGTGGATGTTGCTGTAGCCCTTGCTGCTCCTCCTGCTGCTGCTGCTGCTGGAGGAACGCTCGGTTGTCGGGAATCAATTTGGCAAAAGTCATTGCATTCAATTGTCACTTGACAAACGACAAATGGTGTTGATTCACACACTGGAGAGCAGCGAGAGCCTGGCACAGACAATTGAGCCAGGGGGCCCTAGATTATTTATTTTGGACACATGTACTTTGAAGACTTCCCACCGAAAATTGCGCCTGCCAAGGCGTTTAAAAAGTTATTGGCCCTGGCCAAGTAAACTTTTCAATTGCCGGCAACTTTGGCCTGCCAAAAAGTGCATTTGAAGAAGACCAGTCGCCGGCCCAAAGCATAAATTTGCAAAGTGCATAACTTTTGTGGCATGCCAAAAGCCACAAAACACCATAGCATAGCCATTGCCGGCATGAATAACGCACTCACATTCACACTCGCATTCGCATTCGCATTCACAGAGGAGCACTTCAAAGGCATTCAGAGAGTGTGGCATACTTTAGTGGGGTATCAACCCGGCCCAGTGGGGCGGCGACAGAAGTTTTTGTACGTCTGGGTCTCGTCGAGTGAGTGACAGGTCGAGGGTTCGTCGAACCCAGTCCCGAACCCGGATCCGGACCTGGAAACTAATTACCAGCCGATTCCGCAATGTGACCGCAGAGGCCGCAAAAAATATGTCAATCTTTGGGAGGATTCATTATGCAGTTGCCGTTTGTGTTACGAGTAAGTGGGCTCATCCTTTAATCCTGACCAGTTGTTTGACAACTTAAAATATATTTATCAAGCTATATAGATTTCTTTTATGTCAAGTAAATTCTGCACTGGAATCAAGAGCCAAATTTAAGGTAACCCCAAAAAAAAGTATTTTAAAATGGGTATTCACAAACTGATTTTAGTAACCAGTAGTTTTTTTTAACAAGATTCATCAATTAATTTCCCTTTAAACAATAATGGATTGTCGGTATTTCATCACCTTTAGTCACCTGCGAACATTGAGGGATAAGCACTCTGCCCTATTTTCCAGCGAGTGTGTATCTCCGGTGAGGGAATGACTGAAATGCCTCGAGTGACGGGTCACATCTCACAGCTGTCGACACCGAGCTAACTGCATTGGCCCCGGATTCTCGGATTCTCGGATTCTCGGATCCCGGATACCCGCTTCCCTAGATCCCCCTGGCTTCCGATCGCCCTGCTACCTGACCCCCTTGGAAGGCAGATACTATATATGCAGTACATATGGTTAATGAAATTGTGCACTCAATAGAGCGTGGCGCGGAGCGAAAAGTCAGCAAATTCCAGAGACTGCCTGATGACGATGTTTGTGCTATGTGTGGCTCTGGCGGGGATTTCCACCTGCCAATCCCTTCCACCCCCACCGCTTGGCTGGCTACAAAAATTAACATCAACGACACTAAACTGCTATCACTGGCAGCGTAAAGCTTGCCGGGATGCGATTGTGTTTGTGAGTGGGCGCGGGCCCAGGTTGGCACATAAAACGTTGGGAATGTCTGGAAACCCACAAGAGCCAATCCTCGAACCGAACCTGGTCCAATGTGGCTCTGAATATTTAGCGTATTAGGTAAATGGCTTGCGTTTTTTACTTGCCGCATCCGCTGCAAGTTGGCTTTATGCATCAACTCGCGCGACGTCGTGCTGGTTCCTTCTCCTTCTGGCTGGCTCCCCGCCTGGCTATTATTTCTTTTTGGCTCCGGTTAAATGGCATTTTGAATTTTAACGACCATAAATGCAAGCTTATCTTAAATGCTCTTTTATGGCTGAATTTATGTCTGGCCCCCAAGAGTTGGCTTCTTTTCGTGGCATTCCACCGGGCAGGAGCTAGAGATGATGACTTTCAATTACCTGTGTGCAGGTATGCAGGTATCATGCACATAGATGCTTGTACGAATAAACTGCAATGGACTAATTGGCCACTTGTTGGGGGGAAATACATATTTAGTCAGCCGGACAGAAATAAATAAAATTAAGCCAGTTTGGGACATATTCGTAATGGAAATTTAAGCATTTAAATGTTCAAAAATAAATGAATAACTTTGATATTAACCTATTTATATTGTAAAGCTATTTTTAGGTAACCTATATGAGTTATCTTCCTCCGGTTCGCCTGAGTTATGTTTTCTTTTATTCCATAGATTAGCCGGCATAAATATTCGGGCAAGTGCTGTGATGCCAATAAATCGCATAATTTATCTAACCATAATTTAGCTGGCTGCGAGTCTGCGAACTTGTAGCGCCGCTTCATGGCTCAATTTTTCAGCTATCCTGCGCCGCCATTTGTTTACCTTCCGGGCAGGCAGGGCAGTTGTGCACCACCTCCACCCGGGCGGGTAGGTGTATGAAAAATGACACTGCCAATGTCTATTATTAACACAAATGTATTTTGCCCCAGCCGACGGGCCGAGTGTCCCCATTTATCGCACATGCTAAACGGCACTCGTGGGAACTATCTGCCAGGACATTTATCTAACACACGAGCAGCGCTGTCCCTATCCATATCGGTATCTACATCGGTGTCGAAGGACTCTTTGGCTGCTGGCTGGCGGGTCGCTTGATCGGCACATGTAACTGTCATCGGTGTGTTTTCTAATTAATTACCAAACAACCGGAATCGAATGTTTGTTTAGGCCGGATATGACCATATTAGCAATTATTATTGAACTGTTTTATGACCATTTTCCAACCAACAAAAGGCAGGAAGAAAAAATCTCTCCCAGCGGCCTATTTAACGCGATTTGTGGCCCAGAGCGTCGATTTGCGGCACGTGCCCGCAATTTTCCATTATTCATTTGGGGGCTTCGAACAATGGCCGGACATTTCCCCAACATGACGCTCATATACGAACTTTTCAATTAAATTCATTACACCTTCTTCCGCCGCCTGTCGCTTTCCTGTCGCTTAATTTCCCAGCAAAACACTAAGTCATTTCCGGCCAAACGGCCAAGTCATTACCTTGATTATCATCTCAAGTCAGAGCCGGGCATGGAAATTCTTATATTTTTTTGTTGCTCGCCCACACTCCTGACACGTTTTCCCATTGACCAGGTTTAGGCGCTAGGCCTAAAATAAATAAACTTGAAGGTGTAGGGCTTGGGAAACGACCAGATGATGTCCTCTAAAAATAGTTACATGTTTGGGCTACTTTTAATAGAAAATATATATTAGCAGAAAGAAGCTATTAAGGGGGGCGATACATGTAACAGCCCTTTTTTATACCGTTTTTTGATGATTTTTT
>JAEIHY010003383.1:0-25658 GCA_018904565.1 Drosophila tsacasi
TTAGGCAAAAAAGTGAAAAATTTCGATTCTCAAAAAAATCGAATCGAACCCAGCTCTAATTTACAATTCATTAGGAAAGAGCGCAAACGAAAGAAGAAACCAAGTAAAAGCTTATACAAAGGTAAATAAAACAAAACGCACAAATTTAAAAGTCAACAGCAGACCAGGGCTAATGCAGATCATTGGACCTACCGCAACTTGGTCACACTACCCAATAACCAGGGTTGGCTAGTTTGGAGTGGTAAATTTTTACGGAAAAAGAACTATTTACACTGATTTTATGTAAATAAAACAAATAAAACGTAGGAAATTTAAGTGCAAAGTGTAAGTAGGACACGTGGGATGATGGGAAGCATGAAGCTTAATCGATACTTGGCCGAATTACGAGGAAAAATCCGCGATGATTTCATTTTCACACAGCGCGTTGTTGTATGGGAAACTTCGTCGTAGCATTGCTTTTGTTGTTGTTGTTGCTGTTCCTGTACGCCTTTGTTGTTGCTGTTGCTGCAGCTGCTGCGTCAACAGCGACGCACAGAAAATGTTTTATTTAGTTTACTTCTGTGGGAAGATAAACCGCTTGCCATTTAAAGGGGTCGCTGCAGCAAACACCTGTTTCTAATTGATTTTTCACTGATTCCACAGACCATTCACCAAATAATTAACTACGACTTCAACTCCAACAACTGTGTTTTGGCATTTTTAATCAATAAATTAAAATAAAATAAATAATAAAAACGAAGCAGCTAATAAACACAGCACCACATTAGTACCTAGAAAGTTGGAATATAGAGTTTAAGCAATTCGAACGAACGACAACTTCAAATCCAAGTTTCACCACCGATTAGTACAGAAAAAAGGAAAACAAACAGGAAAACGAACAGATGGACACGCCACCAATGTTTAACAGCGTCGAAGATGAGTGCAGATACTGGAAGGAGCGCTCCAAGCAGTACCACAAAGAGTGAGTGTCTAAGAACCTATTGTGACATAAAACCTCTAAACACAGTTGCCCTCCAGGTGGACAGACGTGAAACAGGAGTACGACGAGTTCGTGGAGCAGTCGCGGGAGATGGAAATCGAAATGGACGCCACTCTGGAACAGAAGCAGAGCATAATCAAAGATCTCACATCCAAGCTCACCATGTTTGAGCGCGAAAACGAGTCCCTGAAGGTAGCTAACCTCTTAATCCCACCCAAATCTATATTTACACATTTCCTTGCCCTTTAGCTAAAGCTGGACTCGCATGCCATTGAAATGTCAAACATGGAGAAGCAACTGGAGACAGTAAAGAAGGAGCGAGACACAATGAAGGTGTATCTAAGGCAGCTAGAGCAGAAGAACGATGACCTGGAGCGGGCGCACCGCATTCTGAACGAAAGCATAGAGAACTTTGAGAAAATGCTGGACCAGGCCTACGAGAAGAACGCTCTGCTGGAGCTCGAAGTGGATGAGAAGGGGTTGCTGCAGGAAAAGCTGCAGCGGCTAATGGATGAGACGAGAGGTGAGTTCAAAGCTGCCTTATGTCTTATTAAATTTGAATACTTATTGTTGCTCACTTGCAGATCTCAAGCAGGAGCTAAATGTCAAGACACGCTATGTCACGCCGACGGTGAACGGAACGGGCGCCACCAACTCTATAAACAGCTCCATGAACTCGTCCACCTCGCTGCCGAACGGCATTGTGGCCAACGGGGAGCTGGCGAATCACGATAACACGGTCGCCATCAATGCCACTAGCGTCAGCGTGAGCGCCCTCAACGGCAGTTTAGTTAATAGAAACGAATATAACCAGCAGCACTCGCTTAAAAGTAAGATACTCAGCTCCTTTAAGAAAACCAGGCACGTCCTAAAACTCACCAAGTCGAATCGCCAGTTCAAGCCTTGCGTTTAGTCTAGTTTTGTTTTCTTATTTTGCGTTCCTTTTCCCTTTTTTTTTATTTATGTTTTTAATTTGTTAGTTTCCTTTGTCAGAGCGCCAGCTAGCAGGTTTAAGTTCCTTATTATTTGTAATTTTATTGTAAATTATTAAAACTAAGAGCCCCAATCAAAGAGACGAGAGTTTGCGACATTTCTAGTAGGCAAATTGTTCGTGTTTTGTGTGCGTTGCGTCCGTGTGTAGCTAGTAGTTTCGACCGACTAACCTCTTCACTAACCAGCTGTGTATGTGTGCTTCCTCTTGCAGATCCCGAGAACCAAATCAATGGCAATTCCCTGAAACCCAGCTGTCGCACATCGGCGCTCAACACTGTCGCCGACATGTTGAGAAAACTAAACGTAAGTCCCTCCAAGCGAAAGCCGAAAACTTTTCAAACCGAAAGCATGCCAAAGCCCCCCTCCCTGTATTATGTTTTAACCCAATTTCCCCGACTCCTCCCACCCATCGCCAGCTTATGTGTTTTTCCGTATGTGTTTTTTAGTGGGATAAGGCCCTGTTATGTCCCGATTGCGAAAAGTTTCGCTGCATTTGCGAGCGCCTCGAGCCGCTGCCATCGCCGCCAACGGTCAGCGAATCGAGTTCGAGCCTCTTTCGTCGCGCTTTTGGCGGCAGCAGCAGCTCAGTGGCCACCAGCAGCTCCCAGTCCACGCCCGTCAGCGATTGCAGCTCCGGCACGACACCCAGCAGCCTCTCTGCGGGCACGAACATTTTCAAACGCTTTGCCGAACGCATGCGCAACTCGCCGGATGCTCCCGGCCTGCCATTCTGACCCTGCGTCGATTATTCGCCGGCTAATTTTAGTTGCCCTCCGCTTGCATTTATTAATTGAATTGGTTAATAAATACAAACGTTTTTTGTACCTTATTTGTGCGGTCTTTGTTTTCGTTTAATTATAAAAGATTTTTATTTATTATCATTAATTAATACTTTTTCAAGGCAGTAGACTTCGTCTAAATATATATTTTCGAAGCACCTTTCCCCAGTGGTACTATATTTATGGGTTCCAAGTCTTAGTAAATGTGGATTAAGCTGTATTTTCTTAAATATTCGATAACTTGCTAGATTATGTCCACTCGTGTCTAATCCCACGCACCCTCTTCTGTATTTTGATTGCAGGCCATGGAGACGAAACTGAAGACTTACCGGGAGAACAGACCAATGCCGCAACGGCACCGCTCCTCCAAGGAGTAAACCCATCCGGCACTGGGAGGCTGAGTAAATGGGGTCACCTCGTCATCGTCGCCATCCCCATCACCTTCCTAGGACCGAATTACTGTTCAGTTGGCTCGGCGTTAGCGATCCGTTTCTTTAATGTTACTGTTTAGCGTTAATTTAACTCTCGCCGCCTCCTTATTTATTTTTGACTTAACTTGACTTTGTATAAACCGTTTTGCGATATTATAAATTACACAAAACAGTGGGTGTTGCCGTTCCCAAGCCCAACATCTTACACATGCCTTAGTACGAATTAAGAGTATAATCCTAAGCTAAGTACCCACACACTCGGTTCAACCCTTTTGATTCGATTCGAAAAGCGACGATTAGCTGACATAGGAAATGTGTTTAGAAAGTAAGATCAAAGAGCCCCGCAACCGAAGATGCTGTGTCCAAGTATTATACTTCAAGCGGACAACCAATACTCGTAGCGTTTAGGAAAAAGACAAGCCAGCTATCTAACCCGAAATCACCACCCGATCACCTAGTTTAATCGATAGCTATTTTCTGTTTATATTTACGAGCGAATATAAATTTGTAAAAATACGAAATTGTTAACCGCAAATCTGTGTATAAAGCATAACAAAACAAAACAAAACAAAACTCCAACGAACAGGCAAAAATATCTATATATATGAATAAAGAGAAACATAATTAGTTTAATAGAAACCCAGCGCAGCGCACTTTCAATGTCAAAGCTGCGTATGTTGCAACTAATTAGTTTTGAAAATATTTGAGTTCATTACAGATGGTGAATGCTGCGTCAGTTCCTATGCCAAGGCCAAATCCAAATTCCCGCCAGCAAGAGGGACTAAGGAGGAGGAGGAGCTTTGGCGAAGCTTTTTGCAGGGGAAAATAGTTTCCCCTCTTTTCCCCGGGTTTTCTAGAGCTTTCCCGTTTTTTTTTTTTTTTTTTTTTTTTTTTTTTTTTTTGTGGGAGGAAGAGTAGCAGCATGTACTGGCTCTGGAGCCGACCTTGCTGCCGGAAAGGTCCGCTGGCGGTAAGCTAATGAAAGTACTATGGTTTTTATAAGCGCGGGTTAGCGTCGAGTGCTCGTATTAAGTTAGCAGCAGCATGGATGATGGCAAACTTCTCCTCAGATGGAAAATGGAGGAAAACTGCAAATACAACAAATCCAACAAGAAGGAGAAAGAAAAACGAAAAGCAGAAAAATGAAAATATGACACAAGCTTTTATCATACGCAGAGCACTTACCAGGGACAGACCTTGTAGTGTTGTTGTTTTCCACCTCCTCCTATTTTGCTGCTGAGTGCATTGTTTACCGAAGGGAGGCGGCCCAGTTGGAGTTTTGGGGCGGTCTGGGGGCGTGCCAGCAACCATAAGCGGATTGGGAATGGCACAATGCAATTGCCGTTTGAAATAAAAGTGAAGCGGACACAAAGGCAGCCCGCACTGCATGTGTGCACGGAAAGCAATTTCGGATATTTTTCAAGATTCCCTGCAGCTTCTACAGAAGTCCTTTTGTCAAGCAGACTCTGTGCATTCCGAGCGGTTCCCTTTGTACCTTTTTTTTTGTTCTGAAATACATTAATATATTCCGCTTTTAATGCAAATATATTTTAAACTAAAAACGAATCAATATAATTAATAATAATAATAATACACTTTGTTCTCAGTGTTCTAAATAGGAAGTTGAAATGGCCAGCGACGGTTATCCCCTCGTTTGCAATTTTTTTTTCAGTTTTTTGTTTGTTTTGTTTTTTTCAAAAGTAATTTGAAGAATCTGCCTCGTTTTTTCCGAGTCGCTGTCTCCTGATGAAGTCCCCCGAGAGGGACGATCCCTGGCAGCTAATTAACTGGCCGCGAATACAATTTCCCGGCGCACACACAAAGGGCAGCAATCAGGAGCCTGGGCTCCCGACATCACAATAAGCGGGTCAAGCGCCACAATGAACCCAAACGGACGAATCCCGCTCAGCAAACACACACCCAATTGTTTTGGCATAAAAAAGCGAGTGAACAGCTCGTAAAAACTGTATCAAAACACTGGCTTAAAGTGGGAAGCTCTCCAAATGCCACACAAAACAGGGTGTTCGGTTCGGGTCGGGTCTTTGGGCCAAATTATCGCAGTCGTTAAATAAAGCTTAAAGCACTGGCCATAACTCGGTGTGCAATTAAAGCGTGTGAAGTAAGAGGTTTGGAATAACTTTATACTTACTTTTAGGCTGGGTTAAGTTGGTTTTAATTTTATTAAGGCAATTCTGGGTTGTTTTGGGAATACAATTTTGGGGCTGAGTATCTGTAATGCTTAACATTTTTTTTGTGAGTAAAGGTGCTTTTTAAAGATCCAAGTTTTGATGTATTAATTCAATAACTCAATCTTTTAATCTGCCCCTGAATACTTTTTGCAAAATTTACTAAGCGTTATGTATTTGTATATAAAAAAAATCTTGGCTGGGCCTTACTAATGTTATCATTATCTCCACATCGCTGGTTTATTCCTTTGAATATTTTTTCAATCTTGAGTTTTGCATAGTTTAAATGATGCGTTTCCTCACAGTTCCAATATGCTGGGTTTTGTAGATGGATTAATAAGTCCATTGGCAAAGTAAAATTTTTGGTTTCACTATAAATCCAAAGAAGAGGAAGCGGTCTTGAGGCATATGCGAGGACTGTCCCTCTAAATATTTAGAGTTTCTGAGTAAAAAAAAGTATTATAAAATCACAGACAATCTTGTAAAATCGTAAATATACCCATATTTTCATAAATTCCATGTTCACAAACAACAAGATTCTAAAACTACAAGGTTTCCCTGGCGTGAACAAACAGGATACAGAATTTGGATAGCTTCCTTCCCTTATTGGCTTTTTGATTTTTTTGGGCTGCCAGTTAATTCCACTTCCGGCGGCACCCTGTAAATTGGAATGTTCACAAACTTTACGGCATTTATGCTCTTTAAATATTTAAAATACGCGGCGCGACGTCGTAATGTAAGCACGGTGCACAAACGGAAATAATGATGAGGTGTTCTGCCAGTCCTGGGTGTGCGTGTGTATGCCTTTGTTTTTGGTGCTTCGGTTGTGGGTGCCCGAGGGCCGAGGCCGGGACTATCCAAAGTATAGCCATATAGCCGCATAGCCGGGTCCTGGGCCCTGGCTAAACATCAAACAAAATCGATATGTGGGCGGTGTATATGATTTTTGGCATAAACAAGCACACACACACATTTACCCATAAACCCTGCCGGGGGGGCCGTTTACAGGTTCGTTCCTTGCTTTGTTTGAGCGCCGCAGGACGCTCATTTTTCGTAATGAGTTTGTCTATGTGCGCAGGATACCTGGCTGGGAGTATGGGCAAATACTTACAGCAGCACACAGCTACCTGGCACGGCCAGCTACTGCAATAGGCATATCCTTTAAAAATGCTTTCCTTTTTGGCTTTTTATCGGTCACAGATGGGGTAGATTACAAAATCGATTCAGGGAATTTTTGAAGGATTTTAGATATTAAGTTGGAAGTTTGTATAATTATAAAGTTTTAAATACTTATTGACAATTTTTAAATTATACAAAAAGGTAGGGAAACCAGGCACCTTTACCGATTTTAAATAATATTTGGCACTTATTCCCCACCTTTAGACGCCTAATTTATTATCCTGAAACTTCTGGCAATGCTAAGAACATAATTTGTATTTAGCTTATTCTGTAAAGTGTTCTTCCTAGAGCAATAAAATATATTTTATTTATGCCAGTAAAAAAGCTCTTTGCTTCCTATCCACGAGAACCTAAAACGCGAGCCAACGTTCTGATGGCTGTCACGAAAAACAAACTTTTTTGTGAGGGTATAAGTACATATGAAGCGAAACGATTCGCTTTAATACAGGAAATCTTTAAGCACACAATCGCAGGCGAGCGGAAAGGGAAGTGCACACATACTAACAGACAGGGGGAATCGTCCTGGGGGGTCCTGTGAGTCCTGTGTGTGTTACGAGGGGAGGCGGTGTGAGCTTGTTAGGAGTTGTGCTGTCGTCTGCCATCTTCCTATCCTGTTGCCATCTTCCGGTTGCCATTACACTGAGCATTCGCTATAAATAATTCGGTCCCGATTTGAAGTGCGAGAGCAGTGATAATGAAATCCCCTTGATTAGCCACCGATTGGAGGCCATCGAGAAGGAACTGCAGCTCCAGAGATGATCAATCAGGCAGACTGCGCTTTTAATTAGCACTCACAGCCCACATGCCACATCCTTCCTGCTGGACCGCAGAGCTCAAGTGGACCTCATTAGTTCACAGTTAGAGATTTAATTTAATTGCATCGCCAGGGATTCGATTGACCTTTCGTCCTTCCAGTCTTCGCGTGTGTGAGTGCAAGCGTGAGCAAGTGTCCTGCAATTAGATTAATTGACTTTAAGCCGCACCACCAGCAGCACCTTTATGTTATGTGGATTTTATGCTTTGCTCAATGAATTGCCGTCAGTGGCCTTATAAAAATGGCCAGCGAAATGGGCCAGAACCCATGTGTAAACTGCTTTTTATGACACCGTCGAGAACCTCTCTCTCACCTTTGTCCTGCTTAGTGAATGCCAAATGGCCCCGGCCATTGTCTGCCTCTCCCATTCTGATTTATAACCCAAGCAGGCACACATACAACCACACTTGTAGGATGAAAAGGACACGGCCGAATATGACATTCGCATGTGCTTCACAAATCCTTGTGGACCATTTTTACAGCCCCAGCCGGCTGCGACCTGTGTCCTAATGGCCGCCACCTCCACCGCCTCCTCCCCTAGTCTGGCTGGTAAATCATGCAAATATATATCACATCGGCCGCGCGCACAATGGAGCCTGACAATCGATGAGGCATCTCCGCCGAAAGTTTTCAAGGGACCTCCCTCACATTAATCAGCTTAGAACCTACAAGTTCTCGCACAGTACTTCTGAGAATCGAGAATCGATCGAAGAATTGTATGGATTGGAAATAAAGGTGACCTTCAATTGTTCTGATTTTGATTTTGAAAGGGGGAAAGTTACAGTAAAGTTAAATTAAGACCCGATTCCTGGAATCATCCTAGAATCCTAGATGATTGATAGTACAAAAATTCTAATAATAATAATAATCATTCTAATAAATAAATATTTTTGTGAATTTAGCAAGAAGAAATTAAATTGTATTTTACTTCTGAAACAGAAAAGTTACAGTAAAAATTCTAATAAAGTATTTACTTTGTGAGAAATTCAAAAATATATTTACTTCAGTGACCATTTATGGATTAATACTTACTATAATATTTCATTACTCCAACAATGATATATTTTTATGCACTTCAACTACACTTTCGGCGTTCAAATTCTAATAAACTATAAAAAGTATTTATTTTCTAAGGAATTATATTTAGTGTTTTACCATTAAAAATTGCCGTTGGAGTTTAATGAAAACTTTCCTGAATTACAGTTGCAAAATTTCAACTGTATTTTCGGGTTTTCCTCTGGATTCTGCAGTGACAAAAGCGTGGCACACATTTCGAGGCTGCCAGTCAGCGAGTCAATTTCCAAAGAATGCGAAACTTTGTGCCGCCACCACTAGGGGACGGTACACTGGTCTGCTCTGCTCTGTTGGCTGGTTGGCTGGTTGGCTGGTCCTGTGTCCCTGATCCGATGTAAGCGTAGACCAATTAAGCGTAAACAAATTTGTTACTGTGGAAATATGAGAACCACTAGTTGCTGCCACCCACCGCCCCCTAGAATGGCCATGGAATGGCCCCATTTCCATACCATTCTGATCCCGCATCCCCCCGTTCACGGTGCGCTTTTGACATTGACAAAGTGGCGGAGGCGGTGCTTTCCTCTCCGTCCAGTTCGGTAATTCCAAAGCGGCAGCGTATGTAAATATTTTTGGGCTATTGATACGCGAGTGGCTGAAGGATGACCCTGGTGGCCAACAAACTGTTGCTCGGGCTTTAGAACACTCCAGGGAATTTTTTCCCCAGCTAATGGCATTTCCCCTACGCGCGCAACAGAGTCTTTTTCTTTTCTGGTTAACAAACACTCCGCGTCTCTCCTGTCTCTCCTGCTCCTTATTTAAGCCAACTTCGTGCTGTCGCCGAACTCCGCCGCCACTCGCCCAGTGAGTTCTCGAGCTCCAGCTCCAGCTACAGCTCCGGCGGAGTGCTCCAGTCTTCTTGGGGACTTGGCAGCGTGTGCACGTGTCTAACGCAAGGTGTTCTCGGTCTGGAATTCGCAATTATAGTATCTCAGAGATACATCGCATACAGCGCACAATTTTTGCGAAGTTTTGCGGGGCCGTAAAGGAGAAGTTGTAAGTACAAAATAATTGGAAGATGCGTCCTCTTACTCAATGCGGATTAATTAATTTAGAGTTCGGTTTAAACTTAAATAGATTACACATTTTAAATGACTTAAATTGAATTGAAAATATTCAAAGAAATGCCCTAAGTGCGATTTTCCTATATTAAATATTAAAATATTATGATTTATTAAGTGTTCATACGAAACGGGAGGATATCGATTGAAAGAGTATGCCTTGTAGGAGACATTTTAATGCAAATTTAATCATAAATTGAAATCTCAGTAAATTAGGAAAATTAAAACGAAAAATATCTGTTTTACGATTAAATAAAAACCGGAAATGTGGGTTGGAAGTGTGACAATCTATCATGGCGGCGGCAAACATAAACGCTTTGCTTTAACGTGTAAATCTCGGCGTTAAGAGGATTACAATGTTTCGAGTAATTATTATCGGGTGTGTGTCTGCGTGTGTGTTGTGTGTTTTTGCTTGCCATAAACTTGCTGCAGGGAATTAACTTTGTTTCGATCTAACCACGTTTGACAACTGAAAGCGCCAGCGGAAACGGAAGTGGGAAGTAGGAAGTGGGTGTGGGCAGGGGTGTCTGGAGGTGGCAAATAAACTGTTTTCGCCATTTAGTTTTTAGTGTTCGGTGCCAGTGCCAAGGGAACTGCTTTCTCACTCTTTTCCTCCACCATATTTATTTATGCGCCAGCACACACACACAAACACACCTAACACTCACTCTGCTACGTGTGCGGGCAAAGCGTGTGTGTGTGTGTGTGTTCTTGTGATACACTTAATCCGACATTTACAATTTTTGCTTAAGGATTTATTTATGGATTCAATATGTGTACGTCGCTTACATTTCCGTAGGAGTGCGTGTGTGTACACAGAGAAAAAGAGTTCAACTTGGGGGTTTAAAATAGATTTTCTGAAAATTTTTAATAGATCTATTTTAAATATATACATTTACATCATTAGGAATATGAAATTTCTTAAAAATGTGTCATATATTAAGATACAAAGTGTTAAAGAGCATAAAAAGATAAACAACTTTTTCTTTGCAAACTCCAAAATTTAAAGACATTTCGAAGCTCTACTACCAAAAATATTGTATTGTTTTCCCGAGCAAAAGCTACAGAATTTTCTTTTTAAAATTAATTACTTTAGGCTTGGGCATGTAACCCAGTTCGTAAAGTTTTTAGATTCATTTAGAAACATACATTCTTTTTAGCTGTGTATACTTCGGAGTGAGCTTATATATAAATGTCCATACCTTTTAGAATTCTTTCAGGACCAATCCCGACCCTTGTCCCCAGCACATTTGCATGCGCAAAAGATGCTCCTCCGCATACACTTATTTTAGATTTTTTTTTGTGCTGCATGCATTCTATATAGCACATCCATTCTATATATTATATAGTACTCAGTGCATTACTGGCACGTTGATCCAGTAAAAGGCCAGCAATACAAGGGCAGTAAGAAGTTGGTTGCAGGGGCAGAAATTTAAATGGAATCTTCTAATGCCAGGCAGTCGACACAATCAAAAAGCCGACAAAATGTGCAAAATGCAATAATTTGTTGTTGTAATACAAAGTTATTCTCAACTCCAAATGGAGGAGGGTCCAGTTGGGCTTTGGTACAAAAAGAGATTCTCAAAATAATTGGAAATAGTCATGGCACAATCCAGATGAGACAGCGTTTGCATTTGTAATCGCTTTTTTTCTAGCGAGCTTAGTGCAGTAAATATCTTTTTCCAACAAGAGAAATTGTATTTGAACTGCATAGGGTAAAAAAGGGAGCATAATGGCTTTTGACTTAATTAATGTGTTGCTGTAGCTTGCAAACGTGTAAAAAAGAGTAGAAGTCCCTTTGAAGTACTTTTGTGCAGCAAATAGTGAGTTAATTAAAAGCTGAATGCCGATACATTGAATTTTGCTTAAAGAATGGTTGAGTTTAATGTGGGGGTTTTCTGGAGGGAAAAATGAATAAATAATAAATTAAGGATTCCTATGGGGCTGCTGCAGGAATAAGAAACGGAATTCGGAATGGGTAATATTGAAAAATTCATAAAGTTGACATCTATTAAACACCCTTAGGAGGGAAATACTTTATAGCTGGATAGCTGTACCTTGTACCGACTTCTTTTAGAACAAACTAAACAAATTATTCTATACCCTATCAATTTTGTTCTGCAAAGAAAAAGTTATTTAGTGACTTGAGAGTTTATTTATTTCTATTGACATATCTATTCATAAATTGTATATTTATTATAAGCACATTTTATATTTATTATGAGCTAACTTTAATTAATGTTGGGCTAATTGTCCTTAAAGTTTCATCAAAAAGCTTTTTTTCTTAGTTGCTTGAAAATGTTAACTACAATTAAAGTGGTTTAAGGTTAACGAGTGTCAAACAGAGCCTGGGAAAATGGAATACCTAAATTGATTTAGGCAATTATTGATCTGCCCTAATTGACATATATTTTTCTTGATTACCTAAACGTAGGGCAGGCTACATTTATTAATGGTCCGCAAATTCCAACTGTCAATGGCCTGTGGCTTTAAAGAGACAGATGAGTCGAGATGGCAGCGAATTAAGTCAATATTTCTGAGTTGGCCGAAATGGTATTCATTTCAGATTTGAGACCGCTTGGGATGGGTTGCAGCTGTGACGAAAATTGAGGTAAAATATCTGTTTACATATTTCGAACGAATGGAGGGGGCATTGGCCACATGCCAACCATTTATCATGACATTCTAATGGCAAATAAATAGAATTTATTTGTTTTATACCCTCTCTTTGCCTTCCCCGCCAAATGTTGACTTGTGGAAGCCGTGGAACAATAACAATGAATTCTTTGTGCTGCATTGTATAATTGACACTTGCCTAGGGCATTCGAAATATATATATATATTTATATATCTATTTGCAAATAACCTTTTGCTTCAACAAGTTCTTAGAGCTGAATTTATTGTTTTCACAATTCGATTTATTTTGAAATGGTTTCCATTGAATTCATTATCGGCGACCAGCTGCAGCTTTCAGCTGGAAGCATATCCCGTCTATATCCTGGCTATAAATAGAAGCAGGGCGACACCCACAACCGCATCCATGTGGATCCTACGTACTGGCACTCGCTTTTTTGGTTTCTGCAGTCATGGTTTCTGCAAACATGGTGACAGCGAATACTTTGCCAGCTCTTCGGCTGCCGCCCCTCTTGGCTCAGCCACGCCCCCGCCCTTTGTTTTGCGATTCTCGAATCGAGTGGAGCGCAAACATGGCCAACAAGTGTGTGGGTGCACTGCTAAAATGCTAAAAAAAAAAACTGCCAATTTAATAATAAAAAGAGTATTATGGGATATGCTGTGGCAGCAGCGGGTTCTGTCCCTGTAAATTTTGATGACTTTTCAAGGTTTTTTTTTATAAGAAATAAATAAGTTTTTGTTTACTATATCACTGGAGAAACATTTTTTTTAATAAATTCTAGGGAAAACAGCATCCAGCATCCGGTGCTCTATTAGTGAACTTTACAGTACAAACCAAAAAGTTAACCGTTTTTCCAACTTAATTTAGGTAAAAAGGTTTAAAGCAAGCTTGCCTTCAGTGGATATAAAAACCAGCATAAAATGTAGAATTAAAATATAATTTATTGCCCCTAATGGATAAAGTAACATAATACTCCTTTTCTGGCTGTGTGAAAGTGAAAAATAACTAAAAATGCGGCAACAGGATGGTGGGCAAAATCGATATGGAAACTCTACATGATGTATAAAGTTGTTGCTACATAAATATCAAATATGCAAATATTTGCCTGGCTGCTACCTGAAATTCGCTCGCCGCCCTCTGTGAAAATGCTTAACTGAAGCGTTGGATAATTTGACGTGGGGCTGCTGGCGGCGGGATTGAGGTGGAAAATCGAGGTGGAAATTGACGGAGCACGGGTGCGGATGCCCGATTTGGCTGGCAATATGCAGAGAGAGCGTTGCCAGCCAAAAGCCAGCAGCCAGGCAGCCTGGGGAATAGCTGTCACCTTGGAACCCACCAAGGACCCCAAAAAAGTATAAAACCTCTATATGGCGGCGGCGTTATTAACGCAGTCAGCAAGTGAGGAAGGAACGAAAAGATCAAAAGCTTTAACGCGCCACCGTAAGCATGTGCAAATATTTCAGTTGATTTTATTCTTTTTATTTTTACCTTATTTCGCTGGCATCCCGTTCGGGGGCCCCGAATAATAACAAAAAAACATAATATTGTATTCGATGGAGATGAGCCTAAAAAGTCCCTTAATGCCAAAAACACAGACAGACAAAAGGGAGTGTGTTTTTTGTGTTTTTTTGGCAAAGTTTTCACGGGGGGTTTGGTCCGAGAACTGGAGACCCGGGATCTCCAGAAGGGACAGGCGGCCAACCGTGCTGTCATTTTTTTCTTTTTTGTTTTCTGTGCTGGCTGCCTTTCCTGTTGCTCCTGTTGCTTTCGGAAGGACCTTCGCTTTTGGGTCGTTTTCGTTTAACGGCCTTATACCTGCAGCTGTTTATCATAATTTTGTTGATTTGCTGTCTGCTAACAGTAACAATAATAATCATAACAGCAACAAAAACAACGGCCATGGCGGCAAAATCAAAATGAAATAAAAGGAAAAGGAATTGTGAACGCCTGAAAGTATGCAACAAAAAGTTTCACTCACCAGGACGCGCCCAAAAAAAAGGAGAAAAAAATGAGACAACAGAAAAAAGAGGGGAGAAAAACTTTGGCAAGTAAATTTGAATGTCGAAAACTTGTATTAGTCAACAGCTTCATCGCCGAAAAAAGGAGCAAAGCATAAACCCAGTTATATTTCTTTCCTTTAGGTCCTTAAAGAGGGAAATTAAAATAATCAATTTTTCGAGTTTTTAGGCTAGGTACCTTGACTGAATGAAATAACAAAAAATAAATCTCGACATCACTTTAAAATTGTAATACTAAATGCAAGTTTTACTGGACTTCATGAATCCGCTTCAATATAAAAATGTAGGTAAAACACACTCATTATAAATAATGCATGGCTTAACAAATTAAGTTCCAATTAAATTCCCAACACTTTCAAACCTTCAAACAAAAGAAATACTGAAATATAATTACGTATTTATAACATAAATGAAATAAATAAAAGGTGTCCAAATTGCTAGTTGTAAGCCCTTCTAATCCTATAATACCTGCCCAGCTCAGAGTATCTAAATATATATATATTATATATACAAATTTGTATAAAGCAACCAGAGACAAAACTTTGTTTGACGGCCAATGCGGCGTATGCGTCATGTCCAATGGGTCGCAACGCTTTTCATAACTTTTTCGGCAATGGCCCTTCATGTCCTTGGCGCCATTTTATAATGAATTGTTGTCACAATATAATGTGGCCATTGTTGTTGCTCCTGATATAGGTGTGTGTGTGTGTGTGTGTTGGGGCAATTTAATAAAATATTCAATTGCCTTTTGGCCAGCGTTATTCGTGCGTCGCTTCGCATCGCATAGCATCGGTGGGATACCCTTGGGAAGCAAATGACCAGACTTGGTCTGCCAATTAAAAAGATGGCGTCATGGCAACATCAACTGCCAACTGCCAACTGCTAACGGCTAACGGCCAGCACGCAAATGTTTATTAGCCGCAAAACGTTGCTCATTAAAAAAGTTCGTCACGGCTCTCTCGCCCAAGGCTTTCGGTCTTAACCTGGCTGACAGGCTGCCCCAGACTGTTCACGGCATCCCTGTGCCTGATTAAAACTTTTCCTTAAGGACACTGGAAAATACAATTTTGTATTTTATTTAATGATTTAATATAAAACTATATAGGAAAAATGTATTAAAATTTAAAAAAATAAATAATAATTATAAATGTTTGCCTTAAATTTTAAAGTTACTTCTTTATTGGATTTTTTTCGGTGCACTGTCTGCTTCGTTTTTTTCGAGGTACTACCAAGTTCGCTTTAAAGTTGCCCTAGTTGCCGGTTCCGTCTGCCTCTTGGATTAAACTCGTTTGCCGACAGGCGAGAGCCTAATTACGGCTGCCCGTCATCAACGTCATCATGAGCATTATCGTATCATCGCTTACATCCTTATGAATGTCGCTTAATTTTTGTACTCATACATTTTTTTTTATTTGACGACCAGATGTTTCAGGCTCGCCCGCCGGCATTGGCTTTGATCTTCCCGTCCTGATTATATGGCAACGAATCGTAGTCCTTTTTTTATTTGTCTTCGGTGTGTGAGTGTTCGTGTGTACGGATTGGATCTTTTTGCACAGGCCAATGGCTTTTATGGCTTCATTCATCTTCCTGCCGGAGAATAGGGAATGGCAAGTGTCCGACGGAGTACTCCATCGTCCGACACACTATCGCCTCGCAGCCAATGCCCATGTGCATGCGGAAACACTAGAACACTAGGACAGCGTGGGCAAAATTGAGCGAATATCCTCCAGGTCGCCGCTCATCACTTGACACTCCTCCACCCTAATCAAGGGGGGGTTCCAGCTATATAGCCATATCCCTGACACTTGTCGTGTCCGTGCGGAAATGTCCAATGGAATACATTATCATAAGCCACATACTTGTTGAATGCCAAAGGTGGTTGCGAACGAGTCTTGAATTTTACTTATATGTCTGGGTATTCCTAAGGATAATATATTATACAAGCATACTAAAGAAATAAATTCCATAGATATATAAGTTCGAAATTTCACATATATTATATATCGGGGTATTCCATTAAATAAAATATATATTCTGATAAAAGATAGCTTAAATGTATCCTGAGTTCACTTAGAGTTTAATAATTCACCATTTATTAAAAGTAACAAAATGATTAATAAATTCTGTAATTATCTCAAACCCCACAAAAACTCAGCTTATATATTTTTCCATCAACAAAAAAATTTATATTCAAATTTAATAGCAATATCTACGAGCTGCCGAAAATAAACAAAATTCTTTAGTCCCCTAGGGCATTCTTTCGTTAAAATCATTTAAAGGGCAAACACAACCATTGCCGGGGAGTACAAGAATAACTGAAACAAAAACAACGTCAACGGCGATGTTAACCTCCAGATAGGCAACTCAGCACATCGTACAATAATATAGACTGCACTGAAAAATAAATAGAAAAGAAAGATAATTTAAAATAAGTACAATGATATATTCAAGAAGAATAATTTATTGCAGAAATTACTAACTCATAAATATAATTTTAGTTGGGAAAATCAATATGAAATCCCTCTTGAATCCATAGTTTCGCCCTATACTTATCGAGTATTTTTTCTGCAGTGCACGGCAGACACACGCCAACTGAGCCGGAATACGAAGGTTATGTCTTCAGTCTGTGCCTGTTGCAATGTTCCATTTAAATAATGCGTTCGTATAATGTATAGTATGTGTATGCGAGTAACTGCGAGCAAGCGAGTGTGCAGAGTGCACAGGGGGGTGTGTGTTAAATGGGGTTTCCACATGGGACGGGAAAATATGCGGAACATGGCGGATGGAGGGAGGCTACGATTCCTTGGCTGCGAAAGTTAAGCATGCTGTCACACGTTTCATTTATTATAAAATATGCAAACGTGCTGCCTTATAAATGATCAACATCTTCAATTTAATAATGTCATCGTCAACGTTGGCTGCATTGCCAGTCAATGTCATTCACGTCATTCAGGGCCGGCAGCGCATGGAATGGGCCATCAATTGCAATTATCTGCCAACTGGCGAACGAAATCACAGCCATCAGCCATCAGCGGCTTAAAGTCCCCGCGTTGCCTACAATGAAGGCAAATAAGATTGCAGTAAATACTGTTAATTGGCAGCGTTGGTATGCATAAATAGGCAACTCTGTTTTTATTCTCGTTTGCCTTTTAAATGGCTTTTGAATATCTGGGCAAAAAGTTTGCAATTATACGATTTGTGTGGTATTTTTTATAGGCGTTTATGTTTACATTTTTTGAAAAATAATAGTAATTTGGTCGGTTTAGGAAAATATAATTAATAAAAATAAATATGGATTTATCAATAGTTATATTAAACAATACATCACCGTTCGAAAGAGACAAGATTTTCTAGTAAACAAATTACAACATATAAAATAAGCCATGATTAAACATCTTTTATCTTCATGTTGAGCTTGGTTTCTTGGTTTTTATTTTATAAAGCTTTAAATAGAAAACAGAGAAAATAAGGAAATAAAGTTCAATGTATTTTGTTCTTTAAAATGCTAAAATAATTCCCAAAACGAAATGTAAGCTCTATTATGCTACTTCTATTTTTTAACCGCCTGCAATATAGAGTTCCAATTTATATTCCCATATTTTAAAAAGGTGAGCGAGCTCTTCGTTTTTTTTTTTTGCTGGCAAAGCGTTGACAGACAATGGACATAGGGATAGCTTTGCCCAGAGCTGAGCGTTGACAAATCATTTTAGTTGCACTGCAGACAGTTGGAGTGTGACAAAGATACAACCTGACAGGCGGACTGGCAACCGGAGCTCGCGGGGAACTACAACATACACAGCATGGCCGCGTGATGACTGCCGACGCCATTTTTGATTGACACCCTGCAGATGTGGTGCCATTTCCGGTTGCCTGGATGTGTTCCCTGTATCGCTGTAAGCCTAAATTGTGTGCAAATTAGATTCAACATATTCATGCCGACAGTCGGCTAACAGATTATTTATGTACCCACTCAAAACCATCCGACACATTCGCCCATTATTTCCCCCGATTGGACTATGAATTTTTTACAACTATGCAAATTGCTAGGGAATGTCGCAACAGACAGAGGAAAACATGGAATACACAGTTGCAGATCCTTGAATTAAATTGTTCTTTGTTTGAGACTAAAAAGGGTGGCCTACTTATACCTTTCTTTTAGGAAAAAGTAGGCAAATTAATTTAATTTGATTTTGCCATCTTATTATACAATTATTTTATACTTTTAACATGAACATATTTTATTTTCAGTGCAACTACGCCCTCTCACATCAGATATATTCCTATATATCTCAATGTGTGTTTAGGGTGCATGCAAAGTTGTTGCTTATTGAAAAAGTTTTGAACATTTGTCGTAATAATATGCAGGTCGTCGGTGCCTAAACCCTTTGCCATGGCCTCCCAGTGTCACCTGGAATGGGCTTCACATCGCAGTGTGAACTCAACCATTGTCCTGTGGCCCACTTGACGGCTACGTAACGAGAGTGCCGACCGAACACCTTTACTTTGCATTTATTGCGTATGTATGGGTGTGTGTCTACAACAAAGCAAATGCTCCTGGACCCGGGCTCCGCGGGAGGAAGTCCTTCAGGGGACCCTTGACGCGTTGATTGATTGTGTCGGGGAGGGACTCTCAAAGGGCAGGGGAATAAAGGGAAAAAGAGCGAGAGAAAGTGGAAGTGGAGGAGTGCACGGCAATTGCACCTTGGTCCAGAAGGCAATGAAAATTAAATTTACTCGGGACTATAAATAAAATTTATAAGCCAATTTGTCAGGATGCTGGAAATAAAGACGTATTTTATTGCTATGTGGTGGGGTTGGAACAGCTGGTCGCAGGAGGAGTTATAGTTTTTTATATGCAGTTTATTGCTTTAGTTTCATACTTTTATTTAAAATTAAAGGAAAAATTAAGAATTGGTCTGAATTCAAAGATAATTCTTAAGAATTTATTTAAAAAATTCTTAAAGAAATGTAGTTATTATACTCGTAAATGATTTTTAAGTTGTAAGTCCTCATAGCCTTTAAACATAAATTTTAATGTTTTGTTTACATTATTTAAATCTTAAATTATATTATTGTGTATTCATTCCGATAATAACAATAAAATAATATAATAACCGATACCCCAGGCCCAATCCTTATTTAAATAGATAACCATTAAATTTTGAAACCGCAACACACACAACCCAGTACTAAAATCAATTTTATTTGCTGCCGCCTCGTTTGGGGAATTTTCATTTTTATAGCCAAATCCCGCATTGTGACAACCCTTCAGTCAGTGTAATTTCGATTTCCCTTTATTGTCCTTCTCCATTGTCCTCTCTATGGTGGCGAGAAGCGGGCCAAAGGACCTTAGCAGTGTAAATTGTATATATACAAATCGAGCGGGCAATGGCAATGTAAATTGTTGACGCGCATTGAAAGGCTTTGGCTGCTCGAGTGGCTGTTGCCTGTTTGCATAAGCCAGCCAAGGCTCAGGCCTGGGCCAGGCCAAATCAAATGAATCGAATGCCAAAGAGGGCAGAACAGAGAGGGGCTTTAAAGAATTGTTGACACAGGTGTGTTGGTAGTTGAATAAACAGGCGCGACCCCGGCGGCGACGTGTCGGGCATGTTAAAGTTGCGACCGCATATTAAATTACGGCCCACAAAAATTGCACGATTAGGTGGTGCTGTCAAGACAAGAGCCTGTGAAAAAACAGCACAAATCGATAAATAAAAAAAAAAAGCTAAAAATATAAACCAATTTACCAAATAAAAATCAGTTAAAAAGAACACCTTTGAAATATATTACAAATAAATTAAATTACTTCCTTTAGAACTAAATAACAATTTAAATGTATTTTTATTATTATATACTTATAAATGTTTAAGATGTATTCAAATAAATTAAGAAAACCTTGAATTTAATTAAATCCCAATTAAAAGTATTTGAAGTTTGCAAAAGCCCAAACTTACTTATTTCTAAGAACTATCTAAGGTCCTGGCACATTTTTTAACACAAACCAGTAGCCATAGCTTCCCAAAAAAAATAAAGACAAACTGTCTGCACTGACTTACTAGGTTGGGCGGTGAGCAGCCGTGTCAGGTGGATTTGGATCGAGGTAGCAGCCTGTCTGTGGCCCCTAGAGTTTAAGCCCGGTCAACCGCAACAAGTGAACGCCCCTTGCAAATTGTTGCGCATACGCCACGTTGGCTGACAACGCTAGCTACAACGCTGCCGCTTGCCAACGTCAAAGTTTCCATTTTTGTGGGTCATAAACGTAAAATATCTTTATTGTGAATGACGCTTTGAGGTTAAAAATAAATCAGTGCCCGACCGCCACACGGCGTATGCGTAATGCGTAAATTTATATGCCGCTGTCTGCGCGCGTATCTGCTTGAACGTAACGGTGTGCGTATTTTAGGGATATTTCGTTGTTCTTGTGTGTGTATGTGTGTGTGTGTGTTGAGTGCGTGGGGGATGGACTTTTATGGAACTGTTGCTGTGTTGTCTTTGCTTTAATTTTGCCGAGTTTCCTTCGCCTTGTTTTTGTAGTCATTTGTGAAAATATTGCCTAACAAAGCGTTAATAAATGAGGCATTTAATTAATTGCCAGGCCAGGGCTGCAATTTAATTATGTAACCTTAGCACCTCCGGGCGTTCCAAGGACTTTAATAGAATTTAAAGGGGCTCAAGCAGCAAAGACGCGCTGTCATCGTATATGTGTACATAAACGCGTGCAGAGGAACACTTTGAAAATAAATATGTGAGACATTATGCTTTGAAGTGGTGTTCAAAAGTTGTGCTTGAAGATTTAATATAAATTTTGCTTATATTTCAAATTACTTTTTTAAGATGCTAAAAAAGGAACATATTTTTCGTAATTTTGTCTAATGGGTTTATTAAATAAAAGAATTTAATGGTTACTCTATATTAATATGGTGTAGAATGCTGGTAAGCGTAAAAAAAATTTTTTAATTGAGGTTTGTATATATTCCTAGGATAACATTATAAAGGAATTGGGAGCCGGTTTATGTTTTATAATGTTTAAAAAGGGAGACTTTAGTAAGCATTATATATTCAAATATTTAGTTGCAAACATTTCTGAATATTCATATTGAAGAATTATCTTACGTATTCTTACTTTAAGATAAATTTCAAACCAACTTTACCTCAGAATGATATTCGAAATACTCGTAAACTATTCAATGGAATAATTTAAATTGATATAAATAATTAAAACTTGATAACTTGTTAATGGCAGCTTTCTTAGACTAATATTTAATGATAATTTTCGTTAAGTGTATGGCTTTGCAAATATGAGCGACACAAAAATAAATTGAATTGCATACGGACGCAAACAAAAGCCGGGATGTGGATGCGGCTGCGGGGTAAACCTCTTTTGACAGCTGGTCACAAAAGTCATGCCGACGGAAAGGGGTGAGGACTGGGGCGTTAAGAATTGGGGCATGGACTAGGGGAGTGGGGGAATAAGTGCAGACGTCAACACTCGAACGATTGTTGTTTGTGGGTTCGGCTTGGCAAGGAAGTGAGCGAGTTGGCAGCCACAATAAGCAGCAATGGAACAGCAAGCAACAAGCAATGTTTATTGTGAATAGCACACACAGAGCTAGGTCCGCACACGGGACAAAAAGTCAAAGAGGTTTCTTAAAAGATAATAATAGATTCTTAAGGAAAGCCTTTGATTTATAATAGAAATATTTCTTTGTTATTGAATATAGTTGAGTAATAATCTTTAATATGATGGGGTCACGCCTTCATCCTTAATAAATAGTAATTACCAAGGTAAAAATCATGATCTAAACTTTAAAATTAATTTAAAATAGTTACTTTCAGTGTTTATACAAAAATGTACAAAACACTTCTTCGAGAATTATTTTCCTTAAATCGCTGCTAAAAATGAAAGGTTAATATTTCCCCATAAGAGAAAAAAGTCACAAATACAGAGCGTGATTTTTCCCTGAGTGCGCTTTTCACTTGCCAGCCAGCCAGTCGGCCAACCGGCAAAATGTTCTCCACCAAAATCGGATACAAACACAACGGAGCAACTGAAACGGCGACGGCGACACCAGAGTTTTGCACGGAGGCGAATCGACCCGGGCTTAATGCTTAAGCCCGCTGCGACAGGACATTTAATCTCCTTGTATTAGAGCTGCTGGTGTGGGGTCGCACGACACGGGACCAAGACCCGAGACCCGAGACCCAAACTGAGGCTGCTGCTGGCACTGGCACTGGCGCTGGGAGTGGGACTTAAAGTGCCTCAAGTGGAAGTCAGCCGTGGCAGAGAAGTCCAAAGGGTAATGCCTATACTTAGCCTGTTGCTGTTGCCGCTTTTATTGTAATTCTAGGAATTGTTATTTCTCCTTTAACAAGCCGAAACCGAATCTCGGTCCTCCATTTACGCCCAACCAGTCGTCGACGTTGTCGTTGTTTGCCGGGAATCGAGAGATGTCATGGGGCTAATGTGAAATCGTTTCTTCGGTACTTTTGGCCCTTCGTGTCGGCGGAGTGTCGCCTTCCTGAGGCTTGACGCAAATTGAAGGCTCGTGAAGAAGTCAAAATGCCAATGCAAATTCTGACACATTCCCCACTCGAAGGCTGTGCCACTGCTCTCGACTTTCAAATGGAAAGAATCTCGAAATCTCGAGGGCTTGCTTAAAGCCACACTGGCAACTCAAATTTAATTGTATGTTTACTTTGGGGAAATATATTTTCGGCACGCATACTGGCTGACTTTGTGGCCAACTTGCTCTCAGTTTCTCAGTTTTTCGGGCTCTGGCTTCTGTGTGATTTTCATTACCCTAAGTGCTCTCTGCTGGCCAATGAAATATGAGCAGCTGTTCTGGCCATTGGTCGCATCTTACTCGACCATAGTGGCATCGATTCGGGCTTGAATTTCAATGCAGTGTACGAAAAATCAAGGGGAGTTGGTTTAGAATAAAAATAAATAAATTTATAGATACAATTTAATTAAATTTGTATATTTTTACTTATTTAATACATAGTGTATACACTAAATGGGATTTAAAGTGGGTTTCTCTTGGCACTACCAAGATTATTATATTTCTTTATCTGTACACAAATAACTGGCAAGTTGATCAAACAAAATACTAGTCAAACTCAGCTGGCAATGCAAATAGTCAAGGCTGGAGTCGAGGCTGGTCAACCGAATCAAATAAGAAATCTTTCAATAAACACACACCGACCAGCGCACAGCAATATAATGGCGTGAACAACAAGGCAAAGAATAAACGAAACTAATTTCCGGCCACCGACACAAACAAAAGCGCATCGGACCGGAAATCGAGTTAACCCGCCAGATAAAAGCCCCGAAAGATGGCGCCGATGCGCATTGCGTGACTCTAATTAGAGTCAAGATGGCTTTGGCATGAGGGGAAAAGCGCACAAAAAGGGATTCGTGGAAAGAAGCGAGGTAAAATCAAGGGCACGGTGAGGGTGGCCTCAGTTGGGTGGATTCTGTGTGCAGGATACTCCGTTTGATATTGCGCAGCGCGAAGTTTTTACTGCCACCTGGGAAGTGAAGCGCAGCAGCCGGAGCGGGGTGATGGCTGCCAGCAAGTTTGTAAATAATGCAGTTGCATGCCACCCACACTTCGTGTCGCACAAGTATACAGGCGAACTTATACAGGACTACAACGAATACCACGAACACCCACGCATGCAAAAAAACCAGGGCTGGCGCCCTGAAATTGTGGAATAACCGAATTCATCTAAAAATAGGTTTCATAGAGAAATTTCCTGAGGAAAGGTGGAATGGCGTTTTAGTGTGAAAATATATATATATTATTTTTACCATATATATTTCGACTTCTGCGAGTGTTGTTTCGGATCCCTGGAATCTCCCAAGAAGTCCCATGTGGCAGACAGCAAAGTGCGAAACAAACGACGTGGCCGAAACAACCCAAAATGTTACTCGAGTGCAGCGATTACGCTTCTTCCGCAGTCCGTGGTCCGTTGCCCGCCTGGTCTGCAGTTTTGTTGCACTCCACTTCTCTTTGCTTCATTTCCCTCCGTTCACTTTCCCTGGATCTTTTCCACCTTCTCTCTGTCTCTGTTTCTCTTAGTTTTCCTTATGGCCCCACCGGTTGATGGCCATGCAATATGCATATTGTTGTTATTGCTTTTATACGGGCCGCACCTGAGACTCGTTGGTTGTATTCGTTTGCAGTGCCTCACTGACTCACCTGTCGCGAATATTTGTGGCTGAATTATGAGAATAATAAGCATAAAAACTAAAACACATAAAGTTATTCCAGGTGATCAGTGGTAGCTAAAAGGATAGACAAATTTAAGACAGCTTTTAGGGATATTAAAATTATATATTGTATAGAAGAATTTTAAAAATGTATTTAAAAGATAACAAAGAGAAATAATACATTATATTATATATTTTTCAATAGAATAATTATTATACAACAGTTAATACATTTGATATATATTCCTTTTATTAAACAACAAATATATTTAAAAGCTCCCTAAAGAAGAACAATTTGTTGAACTGCTGTCATTGTAGCTTAACCCTTTGTCGTTTCCGTAAGCTAAAAAAAACCGTATATCCTATTACACCGCATCGCAGTGTCGAGTGAATCGAATTACCAGGCCTGCTTACCGCCGGGCTGCAGGTGCATTCAGGATATTCAGGATGCATTCCGCATTTGCATTCTGCATTTGCAGGCACTCCGCACGTTTTTATGCATTTTGCAGCGGATAAACATCCATTTGGCCAAAGAAGGGGAAATGAAAAATGCATTTCAATTTGTGCCGTGCTTTAAAACAAAGACTAATTAATGGTCGTTGCACATCTATGGCTGTCCTCGGCTCTCGCATATGTATGTACATATATGCGTTGCAATCCACGCCCACCGTTGGCCACGCCCACGTGCACCGCCACTCATCCAAATGAAGAGTGGTCCTTTTCGAGGATGGAGGCCCTTGCCGGGGTCCGGGTCCCGTTGCTAGGCCACTCCGGTCACCGAGTCCTTTATTAAAGTGTTTCCTGCATGAAAAGGACATCGGTGGGTGGGGTTAGCTCGTCCAAGTGTTTGCGGAGCTTGCAAAAATGTGGCACACAGAAACACACGGATATATGAACATATGTGCAACTAAGAACCCACACGCAAACACACACTTATATACTCACACAAACACCCACAAAATGTTCACTGGCTTAATTTCCGGTCTGTTGTTCAGCCAGTGAACTAATTAAAAGTTCAGAGGCTACGTAAGATATTGAAGTTCCTCCAGACGAATTTCAAGGCACGACAAGGGACGACCTTGAGCCTTTGCGTTACCAGTTACTTTATTTCATTTTAAATTGTATATTTTTTGGTAATTTTAGCTAGTTTAAATGTAAACATTTTATTCTCTAGTTGAGTAGTACATTTTCTCCTTCCTCCACAAAACCAATATCATAAACAAAATGTAGTACAGTAGTAATACCTAAATTGTTAACCACCCAGTCGAGTGGTAGGCCATGCTCTTAATCAATAAC